>PVLA01005351.1:0-143022 GCA_004027455.1 Hydrochoerus hydrochaeris
CACAGGTGTGTGCATGTGTGTATCATCGTGGCGGAGGGGGGTGTGCACAGGTGTGTGCATGTGGTTGTATGTGCTGCTGCTGCTGTTTTTCTCCCCGCCACCCAATACCCTTACTTGGATCCTTGCGGTGGAAGATCCTAGCTAGAGGTTAGCCAGTGCGTTCTGGCTGTTTTCTGCAGTATGACCTTTAAGCAGAGTTGGGCTACCCTGGGCTTACTGCAAGCTACCTACAGCTCATTAGTTAATTATTTTAACAGCGTAACAAAAGCTTACTGTGCCTCACTGAGAACTTTAATATGCAGATTGCCCAGAGCAGTGATCTGGTCCCTCAAGAGAGGCAGAGTGGTGTCTAGACGAGCTGGACAGGATGGGATTTAAATTGACAGAGCCCAGCAGCTCAGGGAAGTATTTCAAGAAATGACCAGCAAACTGACCAGCAGATGAAGGCTTGATTGTCTGTTCAGGCACCTTTTAGAAAGAGGAAAGCTTTGGAAACTCAAAGGAAAGGAGAAGGCCAGAAAAGAGATTTTGTTAATTCAAGTACTGTCATACAGTAATTTAAACAGTCATGCTCTAGAGGAAAACAGAGAAGTTAAACAATAGAATCAAAAAAAAAAAAAAAAAGCAAATGACTCTTTAAAGTTCAATTGTGTTTCTTAAAATGTTTCTCTTTTTTTAAAATTCATTTTTAATAAAAATACTTAGTAGAGGAAATACCGATATGTTGCCAGTATTCTCCCTGGGAGGCAGGGTCACGGGTGATTTTAGTTTTCTTCTTTTTGTTTCTCAAACTTTCTATAATAACAAAGCATAGGAAAAAAATAACAAATCCCACAAATATCCTAGCTATCAATACAAAGTAAGTATGTAATAGCAAATAACATTCAGAATAAAACAACTGTGACTGACATGTAACAGCAGTTCCACCACAAAGTATGTATGAAAGAAAAGTGAAACCAGGTGTGAGGTTCACACCTGCAGCCCTCGCATCCAGGAGGCTGAGGCAGGAGGAATGCTTCGAGGCCAGTCTGGGCTACATAGTAAGAGTGAAACATGCATAAACAGACTTCCACTGGGGAGTTTATAGCATCTTTATTTCTGAAAAACAGTAGAGACAACCCAAATGCCCCTGTGCTGGTGAATACATCCACAAATGGTGATCTGTTCCTGTGATGGTTTTTTTTTCAGTGCTGGGGATTGAACCCAGGGCCTGTGCACTAAGCCACATTCCCTGCTGTTTTTACTTTTATTTTGAGACAGTGTCTTGCAGAGTTAACCTAACTAAACTCAAACTTGTGGTCCCCCTGCCTTAGCTTCTAGAGTTCTGGGGTTCCCATATCATGGGTTATTATTCACCATAAAGAGGAATGATCCGCTGACCCTGGACGAGCCTCGGAACACTGCAACAGGGCAAGCAGGTCCACAAGCCGCACTCTCCGTAAGCAGTGTGGCCTCGCGGCGGTGATCTAGAGGTGATGCTAACAAAGTGAGTCACTGTTGTTTGTGTTGCAGACACTTGCATCTATAAAAAGGTCTGCCCATTTAATGGCGGCTCTTTTTTGGTTCAACCCTCCGCCTCGGACTTCCAGTTCTGTTGGAACCAGGCTCCTTATGCGATTGGTAAGAAAAACCAGCAGAGGTCCCTTCCCCTTCCTGCCCTTCCCCTTCCTAGATGTATCTAAACTGCTCCGGCCGAGTGAGAGCTGGGGCTAGAGCCAGCTGCCCCAAACCATGCTGTGTGCCTTTCCTTCTTCAGTACTGCACTTATACTCTACTTTCTCTTTTTGTTCCACTTTTGCCTAGTTCTCAGGGCCTGAACACTTGAGAGCAATAAAATACATTTCTCAGTGCTTGGTTATCATGTCTGGGCCTCCCTTCCTTTTTCTAAAACTCAAGGGCCAGCTCCCCAAACCCAGCACTGACTTGGGGGAGAGGCTCACTGTTTCCAGTGGCCTCCTTGCATTACCTTAAAACCTGGGAGTCTGGAATCACAGAGACCTGAACTTGCTGGCCCCTGAAATTCCAGGACAGCATCCATGGTGCTCTGTGTTGTGGCTCAAGACCCACAAGCGAGCCTTACCCTTTGGGATTCTGATCCAAGCCAAGGTACTCCAGTAGGTCCTGTTTTCCCCACAATTAAATCACCCACTAAGAAGCCTGCATTGCAATTCTCTGTGGAGTGGAAAGGGGCCACTCTGAGATGTGGGAGTGACGGTCAGGCTTCAAGGACAGATGAGATGCAGTCAGAAGAGAGGAGAGAGTGAAAAATTATTCCCAGGCCTTCAGCCACGCCACTGAAGGTCACTCGAGAGACCGAGGCCAGGGCGTGGCTATGGCAGACTGAGTCACAGAGAAGAGTGGACAGGTTTACTGGGGAGCGAGGGCAAAGAGCAGAGACGTAAAGGAGTGGGCTAGCTGAGGGGCCAGTCAGAAGGTCAAAGGCATCATAGTGACCATTTCTCAGAAAAGGGCTGAGCTTTGACAAAGAGCAAACCCACTGCACCCAAAGGACTGTGAAGGACAGAGAGGAGCAAGACCTGGACACAGCTAGAGGAGCACAGACGAGCGACCCAGTGCTAGGGACCTGTGGTGGGCTTGAAGGCAGGAGAGGGGGAAAGTTTCCAGGCAGGATGGCCTGTGCTGAGAGAGCGCGAGGGACAGCGGGAGAAGTCCTGCGGGGCCCTGGCAGGCGAGGGGCCAGGGGGTGGGGTTAGGGGCATCTGGGGAAAATGGCCACGGTGTGCCTGAGAGGCAGCGCTCTGGCAGGTGAGGGCGGCTGTCTAAGAGCTAAGGCCGCCTCTGCCTGGGGTGCCTGCCCACATGGAGGGAGATGAAACAGTCACTGCCCGTCCCATTGCAGTCTGTGCCTTCCCGTACCTGCTGGCCTTCACCCCCGACTCCATGGAGATCCGCCTGGTGGTGAACGGGAACCTAGTCCACACGGCAGTCGTGCCGCAGCTGCAGCTCGTGGCCTCCAGAGTGAGTAGGACCGGGGCCCTGTGTCCATGGAAGGGGCTTCAGGTGAGGCTGGGAACTGTTGCTCATCAGCTTCAGCCGATAGCGATGCACTGTGGTGTCACAGTGACAGAAGAAGATGGGACGCTGGGAACAGACCGATGGGTTGAGTTTTCACACATGGCCTCCCTAGACTTCAAAAGGCTTCTTGGTTTTGTGACCAGAGCTGTTGGGTGCTGGTGGCAGTTGGGAAGCACCCAGCCAGGAGGAGAAATCCATGTACCCACCCCACCCCGAGACTAGGCAGGTGATTGATGGCACTGTGGCCTTGAAGGCCACTCCAAGACTAGAACAGTAGGAGATTGCAACAGCCCTTTCTTCCCAGGCCACTCGGTAGCCTCCGTTGGAGTTTGTGCCTGTGAAATACAGCTCATCCTTTAATCCGTGTCTGATAACTTGGACACTGAGCAAAACCTCGGGATACAGGGACACAGGTGCCTTCCATCACTGGAACGAAGCCACAGAGGCCTCCCTGGTCCTGCCAGATGGGCTGGTGCCCTGCGGCATGGGCCTGGTCTCAGTTTTGATCACACTTGGAGGGCAGCTGCTCCTGGGGCTTCCCCGCTACCACCCTGACAGTTGTGGATGCAGGGCTGGGCTGTCTCCCTCAAGGACACTATGAGTGGGGTGCTGCAGGGCTTAACCCCAGTGGCCCAGAAAAATGTGTGTGTGTGTGTGTTAGTTGACTGATAATCAAATCTCACTGATATGAAAAGTTTTCCATTTGCAAATAATAATAAATATGCAGTGCTGTTTATCCTGAACCCCCCCATTCAGTTGGTTCTTACAAAATACTTAGAGTTGCAAAATACTGTAGTTGCAGTTCAACTATGATTTTTCAGTTAACGGTATGTCTCAATTCCCTCATTCCTCCAATAAGTTTCTTATCACGAAATCTGATATATGATCAACAATTAAACTATTTGTCAACCAGAAACAAATTATAATCATTAAACTACTTCAAGGTTCAGCTGCATGCATGTGAGTGAACCTGTATGTGTTTCTGAGAATTAAACCCAGAGTCTTTTCACTCAGCTGTATACATCTCAGCTGTTTTTTATCTTATATTTTTAAGACACAGTCTTGAAAAGTCACTTAAGTTGCTCAGGCTTAAACTTGCTATCTTCCTGTCTCGGCCTCCCAGAGGACTAGGATTGCAGGCATGTGCCATCATGACCAGCTCAACAAATTTTCAAGTTTAATGTTCATTGTTAACATTTTCTCCATGACCTTTCTCCATGGCTTTAAGTCTAGACAGTCACAAGCTCTGATTTGTAGCCCTTGCTGATTTCTGTGGTGTAGATGGTCCCGCTATGACTGATTCCCAGCTTCCGGTGTGAGGTTGGAAAGAGCTGAGCAGTAGTCGTACCATGCTGTCACTAATGATGTCACAAAAGCATGGATAACAGTAAATGTGGCCTAGTAATTAGGAGTCATCACATCTTGATATTGAGCACTTTTGCTCTTAACATATTTGTTCAAATATTTTTTTTTTGGTACTAGGAATCGAACTCAGGACCTTGAGCTTGCCAGGCAGGTGCTGTACTGCTAAGCTATATCCCTGGCCCAAGTTTATATAATTTTTTAATACTGGCTGTGTTTAAAACTGGCCTCCAGGGCCAGGGATTTAGCTCAACCGCATAAGTGCCTGACTTGCAACGTGCTGTTGTGAGTTCAATCCCCGGTACCAAATAAATAAATAAAAATAAAACTGGCCTCCAGAGTTTCTGAAAGTTGGCTCTCATGAGTCACATCCGGTAGATCCTAAAGCCAGCACAACTGAGTTTCAGGCATCTTTCGGATCTGGGAATGAGCTAGATCCATCTCCCCACCTACAGAACAGACCTGGCTGAGCTCCTGAGGCAGATCCAACCTCCACCTTGGGGAGTGGCCTTCGAGTCCCATGAGCAAAATGTGCTGTGTTTACAGGAGTCTAGGACACTGACTCTTCCTTCGCTGATCAGCACATGGATAAGGAAAAACAACTAGGGACTGAGTCCCCGGAGAAGCCCAGGAGCTCAGCAGGCTTTCCTCTGGACCCCACTGAGCATTCAGTACTGCACTGGCACTCCAGGGGTGTCTGGAGGCTGCAGCTGAGGCTGGGCATGGGGTGGAGGCCAGGCCAGAACAGCAGGAGGGCCCGAGGCAGCAGCTGGCCGCCGATAGCACCCCTTCTTCCCTTCCAGTCGGACATCTACTTCACAGCGGCCGCAGCTGTGCATGAGGGCTCATCCGGAGGAGGCAGCTCCAAGGGGGCCAGCACCCACAGCTCTCCTCAGACACCCCCGGGCCGAGAGACGCCTGTGTTTCCTTCTTCCCTGGGGGAAGGTGAGCTCTAACTGCTACTGTCTTATGAACAGACATTTTAATCCGTGCTGATTTCTCTAGGCGCTTGTCAAATAACTACCTGCAACTGCTACCTACAGAAGTTACTATTTAGAGTCATTTAAACAAAATAAACCTTGCAAGGCTGGGAAGGTGGCTCAGTGGTAGAGCACTTGCCTAGCATGAGCGTGGCCCTGAGTTCCATCCTTAGCATGGCAAAAAGAAGAAAAACCTGCAGTTGGAATGTGGTGGCTGCATCCTTAAGAAACCTGTGATTTAAAAAGAAAATCCTGGCCAGGGATTTAGCTCAGTGGCTTAAGCGCCTGCCTTGCAAGCTCAAGGTCATGAGTTTGATCCCTGGTACAAAAAAAAAAAAAAAAATCCCATTATGAAAAAAAGTGTTTGCACAAGAAGGGAATTAAGGGCTAGAGAGCCTATAGTTTGCAGCAGCCGCTGTTTCTTCAGCCTCAGCCTTGCTCAGCTCACAGGCTCTTAGTCAGCCCAGCTTCACCCATGAACCCTAGAGGCCTCTGCTGTGGTCCCTGCATGGCTGTGAACACAGCGCTTTTTGTAACTTCCCACCACATCGGTCATCCAGATCACTTGCTGTTAAGATAAAGCACAAGGCTCCCCCACAGGGCAGCTTTTTGCTTTTCTTGTCTGGCCTGTGTTCCTGTGCAAGCATAAGCAGTAGTGAGTGCACTGTGTCTAATTTACACGTGAAAACGAAGCCCCTCCCAAACACGAAGCCATCAGGCACCATCATTTTATGATAGGAGAGATCCATGTCTGACATGAAGTCTGCCTTCACTCTAATTATATTGAGGAACAAGAAGTTATTTGGTTGTAAGTAACATGAACCCAAAGTTCTCATGTTCATTTCTGAATCATATTTCAGGTGAAATTCAGTCAAAAAATCTGTACAAGATTCCACTTAGAAACCTTGTCGGCAGAAGCATCGAGCGACCTCTGAAATCACCCTTAGTCTCCAAGGTCATCACCCCGCCCACTTCCATCGGCCTGGGCATCGCTGCCATTCCTGTCACTCATTCCTTGTCCCTGTCTCGCATGGAGATTAAAGAAATAGCAAGCAGGACCCGCAGGGAACTGCTAGGTAATGGCTTTCCATGTTTGAGTTTTCACTGTTTGTAAATAGACCAGCTGGCTCTTTCTTGGGGTATCAGCCACCCTCAGAAACCATGAGTTTAATGGGGCGTGATGGTACACTCAAACAGCCGAGGCAGGAGGACCTCCGGTTCAAGAGATATGCAGGGATTCCACACCAACCTGGCCACATAGCAAAACACAAGTGACAACAAAAATGACTTTAAAAAGAAACTTGCTCTTTAAGAAATGACTTATGTCAACAAGGTATAATACATCTACATCAGGAATATTACACCACTGTCTCACCAACAATGATGCTGATCTGTATTTGTCAATGCAGAAAACTGCCCAATCCATGTAAAAGGGGAAAACGGATGTTTATAAAAGACTATGTCTACTGTGATACACTTTTTAAAAATTTAAGTATGTCTGACATCCTAGAAAAGTATCTCCAAGGAGTTTACAGCCTGTAGCTCTTGAATATTTTCTTCTGGTCATCCAAGAGTGGGGATACACTTAGCACTTCTCGAGGTCCCTTGGCATAGGGGCAGGTGTGTAGGACTAGTGCAGACCCCAGGTTTTTGCTATGATTTCCTCTCTCAGTCTGCAGACAGAAGGCCAGCAGAGAAGCATGAAGCTACATCATCACTGCCAGAGGGCTGAACTGATACACAGCTTTGTGTTCAGATTTGTGGAAACTAAGTAAAAAAAAATGGCCTGATATGGTGATGCTGTCTTAGTTACTTTTCTCATTGCCAAGATAAAATACCCAACACCCAAAGTTAAAGGAGGAAAGGCTCCTTTAACTGTGAGCCAGCAGTGAGACTCACAGTTTATGGAGGTTTCAAGTCATACCTGGCTGCCTCCAAGGCAGGGTGGCACAGCAGATGGCATTGCAGAGGAAAAACAATTCATGTTGGACAGAAGGTAGCAAGCAAGCAAATGAGCAAGGGAACCAACAAGCTACCTTAATAGCTTCTTTCTGCTCCTTTTTATATTTTGTCTAGGCTACCCAAATTAGCGTGGTGCCAAACCAGTCATAGACTGACTTAGTAATCACACACCCTTAATCCCAGCACCACACACCTAAATCCAGTCACCTCTGAAAAAGCCCCACTTAGACCTGCATAAGGCTCTAGGGGGACATCTAGACACAAGGCACGACAGGCACATACCTGTATTTCCAGCATTTGATCAGCTGAGGCAGGAGGATTGCCATGAGTCTGAGGCCAGCCTGGGCTATGTTGTGAGGCCCTGTCTCAAAAAAGCAAAACAAAACAAAACAAGGAAAAATGGAAGTAACATATTAACACGGTCACACTGGGGCCTTAATTCTTATGTCTCACTGCTGGTGCCTTCTGTTTGAATGTAGTATGTTCCTACCAGTTTCAACCACCTATGGTACCTGCACAACTCCCCCCATCAGGTGGCATGCGACAGGCATGCATGTACCACCACCACTGGTGGTTCAAGCCAGCAGGAGCATGTTAAACCAGCAAGATGTGGTTTGAAAGCTTGAATTGAGATCTAGATGGCATAAAACTACAAGGACAGTTGGCTTCAGCACATCCTGCTCCACAGTATCATTTACCAAAGACGCAGGGCACTTGGGATAGCTGGCAGGGGAGGCTCTGACATCGCAAACCCAGTTGGTTCTCAGAGTCAGTGCCTTCGCTGTGATGGTAACATGTGTCTGTCACTACTTTTAACTATTCTTCCCCATGAAAGCCTGACTGCTGATCACTGCACTTTTCAGAAATTCAAGTCTGTGGCTTAGAGAGAATCACCAACTGCAGGATGGTAGGAATTTGATCTCCTTTAGCAGACTTCTGAGCCTCTGTGTTGTTGTATTTTGCATTACATCTATAATTTATAATCAGAAAAGGGAAAACATTTCTACTAACAGGAAAACCAATTATTTGAATTTTTTGACCTGAGGTCTCACAATGTTGCCCAGCCTTGACTCTGACTCATAGTCTTCCTGCTTAAACCTCATGAAAAAATGTATTCTGTCCGCTTTCTTCCTGACTGTAGCCTAGGAACAAAGCAGTTTCTTAGCCAAGAACAAAAAGGGCTTTCTGTGGCATGGCAGCCCCAGGGTAACAATCTGTGACCTGTGATTCTCCCACAATCCAGGCCTCTCTGATGAAGGTGGCCCAAGGTCAGAAGGAGCACCAAAGGTCAAATCGAAAGCCCGGAAGCGATTAGAAGAAACCCAAGGAGGCTCCAAGCCAGGGACAGTGAGATCAACTAGCAGTGACAGGTAAAAAGGAGAAAAGCCCCCGTCCAGGACATGGCACTGTGGGTCACAGCCCAGCCACAGCACAGGCTTGGCACCCAGTTGCTCTCAGATTCCTGGAGGAGGGGCTGGGGATTTAGCTCAGCGGCATAAGTGCCTGCCTTGCAACTGTGCGGTCGTGAGTTTGATCCCCAGTACCAAAAAAAAAAGTCTAACTCAGATTCCTGGAGGGCACAGCTGCCAGGCTACAGCCAGACACAGGAGCAGCCTCACCAGCAGCCTAACAGGCCCTCACTGAAGTGTATGAAGGGGGTTGGGCGTGGCTCAGGGGTAGAGCACTTGCCTGGCATGTGCAGGGCCTTGGGTTCTCTCTACAGAACCATGACGACAAAAGAATACACTAAGAATGTTTTTTCGGCTCACCACATTGGTGGGAGTTTGTGAAAACAAGACTGCTTAGTAGAAGTGCAGGGAACTGGACAGTGCCCAAAGCCAGGCAAGCCCTCTACATGGAGGTCAGCACCACAGAAGTCACACTGATTTGCCCAGAAGGTCTCTGCTGTCCTCAGCAACATCGCATGTGCCCCTTGGGGAGGATCCCAAGTACGTGTCCAAGCTTCACTGGCTCAGATTCATGAAGGATCCAGCGCTGAGCTGAGTACTGGGATCCAGAGTCCCAAGCAGTGCCCTTGGGGGCACTTAGGCCAGTGTGCAAGGCCCACAAGAGGCTGGGCAGTCACTCCCTCAGGGCAGCAGGTGGTGCTGAGGAGCAAAGCAAGCTGTTCACCCCACACCTGGGCAAGCCGGATGGGACGCGTCAGGCTGGGTGAGCGTCTAGGTAACCGTGAGCCTGGCTGAGACAGTGGGACTCAGGCCTGCTCTACTCCAGGGCTGGGTGACAGGGCCCTGCACTCGGGGCTTTCTATTCTAGTGTGGAGGAGCAGACAGTAAACCTGTAACAGACGAGCAGATCACTTCAGGTAGTGGCAAGCGCTGCACAGACATTTCAGAAGCAGCGGGTCGGCAGTAGAAGGTCTGCCTTGGCAGGGACCGAGGGAGGCTGTGGAAGGAAGTGGCTCCGTGCTGAACAGAGAGCCGACAGTGAGCTAGGGAAACGGCTCCTCTGAGCACAGGCCCTCACACGGTGTGGGCAGAGAAGCAACAGAGGACAAGCGGCCCACTGAGCACAGGGGACAGTGTGCAGCTAGGCTGCTAGAACAGGCCCTAGCGGGCTTCCTTAAATCATGAACACCCTAGATCAGTTTTGATCCAGTGAATTAAGCAGCTATCAAAAGAGAAGCCTAAGGAGCTGGAGCGGCAGGGAACTGGGCAGGACCGCCTTGGCAGGAGGTTAGCGTTAGCCTTGGGCTTCCCTTAGCCCCTGGGAGGTTCTAGGTAGATTCACACATCAGAGGTCTAATAAATCACACCTGAGGAACACCTTCTCTGTGCCTCACCAAGCCTTAATCCTCCCAAAAGCCCATAAGCTAGGGTTGATTGCAGCCAAAGAAGGGGGTGCAGGGGATCCCCAACACAGTGCCGTCCACACCACAGGTAGAGGCCAGGAGACGGCTGTGAGCCAGTGGACAGCAGCACTCAGCAGAGCCTAGTTCCATGTCCCCATGGGGCCCCTGACTATGACTTTTCTCTCCCAGGATCCCATCAGGCTCCTTGGAAAGTCCTCCTGCTTCTGAAGCCAACCCCGAGGGCTGTGACCACTCTGCGAGCTCCGAGCAGGACCCTGTGGCGGACAGAGAGGGCAGCCCAGTCTCAGCGCCGGGCAACAGTCTCTTCCAGCTCATAGCTTCCTCGGATGAAGACGTTATTGACTTGAAGTAAACAGAGTCTGAGTCTCATTTGCCATCTTTAGTTTTCACATGGAGGTTTATACCCTGTAAACAGTTCTACCGTCATTTCTCAGCAGCATACAGCTTCCCGCCTGTCAGAAGTCTATTGGACCAAACCTTCCGCACCCTCGGCCAGTTTGGGTCTCTCTCCAGTGTCCGGTGCCATCCTCCTTGACCTTTGTTTCTCTCCATTCAGGAACTGTCAGTCCCCTTGTAATAAAGGTGTTAGATTTCATTGAGGTTTTAGATTGAAACTTTGAATAAATCAAAAATGTTCATTCTTACTGCAGCTTTCTCTTACATTTTATATACTTGGGAATTATTTTTTCATTACAGATTTATGTTACACAGCATGTTGCTTTTATAAAGAAAAGCCATTGCTTTTTATTATAAGTTTTTTTTTTCTGCACTAAAAGCCCATTTGTGTTCACTGTGATCAGAACCAGCTGCACCTGCCTGTAGACTTGGGGATGCCACTTGGTTAGATCTCAGAAGCTCCTCACTTCCACTTTGGGTTGTTTTGGTTTTGTTTTGAGACAGTCTCCTATGTAACCCAAGCTGGCCTCAAACAGTTGGCAATTTTCCTGCCTCAGCCTCTCAAGTGCTGGGATTACAGGTGTGTGCCTCCACATCTGGCCTCCTTGTGTCTCTTGAAAAATACTAAAGTGGAGGAATTTGAAAAGGTCTTAAGATTATTTTGTCTTGCTTCACTGTTACTCTGAAATCTTACAACCTGGGAGCATTTACCCCATGCAACCAAATCCCTGCTCTAGTGTGGTCTGCCTGGGCCTGTCACAGAAACCCTCTCCCCTGGCACCTGCCTTCCCCAGTTCCTCCTTTGCTCCCTCCTCAAAGCAAGCAAGAAGAAATGTGGTCAAAGAGGACAGAAAAATCCCAGCCTCCAGTGAGGAACCATAAAAGGGTAGAACCCAGTTTCATTGACATTATTCGGAAAATTTTTAATTTGTAGGAAAAAATGATAATACCTTTGGCTTTAGGCAACTCTTTCCTTTTTCTTGCATCTCTGCTTTGCTCCCTGTGACTGCAGCTCAGAAGACCTGCAAGTCTTCCCTGCCAGTGCAGAGGACCTGGCAGATTGTGCACACACTCAGGGCCCTCCTCATGGGCCTTGCACACTGCAGCAAGGCAGATGGCTTGGCACGACCCATCCAGGCTGCAGGGGCCTGGGTCCTCTTTGGCATATGACAAATGTAGCAAGGACAGAGTTCTTAGGTGCACTGAGTGGGCTGCTGATAATGGGACTTCTCATTCTTTGCATCTTGGTATGCAAAGGGTTTCATTCTTGGTATCTTGTGATGCCCTTTGTACATATGGGGGACACAAAATCAACTACCTGCTGCATCTCAATCCCACCAACAGTTTTGTGGATGCATTTTTTTTTTATTTAAAGAGAAAAAAAGCAAAACAGAAAAAAGGGAAGAAACAATACAGAATTTCAAAAAAAAATAAACTAAGAAATCACTAGTTGATAAATTACATATTGTCTTCTTAGATATAGTTCAAGTTACAAAATTAAAGCACACAAGGTGAACATTCAAACAGTGAGGCTGCAAACAGATCTGTTCAACGATCCAACAAAAACTTAGCAACATGGTTATCAATCCTACACACTTAAACATACATGCAGTTATATCCTTTAGAGCACTTTCTTTTCCTTCCTTTTTTATTTAATTTTTTATTATTTTGAAGGTAAAGAAATACAACAGAACAAGACAGAACAAAGCCAACTGACACAGTGCAGTGAAAATTGGTACAGAAACCCTCTACAGGTTACTGGCATTACAGTAATAGGTACCATAGTATATCCCATTATCTTCACAACAGTTGTTTTTTCAATCACGTATAGCCAAATTAAAGGAAATACAGGACATTCTAAAACTTTTCAAAACAATATTGAATAGAGCAATACCATTAATCAGAACAAAGCAAAACAGTGATAACAATATTTGCCTTCAAAGAGATGGTAGAAGGAAATCCCCCCTATTTGCTACATTGCATATGGTCAGCCTCTCGAGATGTCTAGATCTCTGGCTCCCACTTGCTAATGGGGGTAGGTGGGTGTTTGATTCTCAGCTCATGCGATGGTAGGTTCATGGGAGCCACTGAGTTGATTCTTCTGCCTTATGCCAGGGGCGCTTACCAAGAGGGTGGGCAAATTGCCTTTGTGTGCTGCCCCCTGAGTCCCTCCATGGTCGATCTCTGGAGCTGTGGGTTCTCCTCCCAGCTCAGGTCAGGGGCCCCTACCGAGAGGGCGGGCAAATTGCCTTTGTGTGCTGCCCCAAGTCCCTCTGGGGATGCATTTTATGCCTCCTTTTTTTTCCCAGTTCTGGGGGGTTAAGCCTAGGGCCTTTGCATTCAGCTACATCCACAGCCTGCTTCCCTCCATCCCCTTACCCTGCCTTAATTTTGAGAGTCTAAGTAATATTGCCCAAGCTGGACTGGAACTTACAGTCCTCCTGCCTCTACTGCCCAAAGTTCTGGGATTACAGGTATGTGCCACACACCTGGTTTACGTCTGTATTTTTGCTTGCCTTATTTTAAAGTTTCTTGCTAAAATAGAAAAAAACTAAAGGCTACTTAGAGCAGTCTTACAAATAGGCAGCAGTAAAGCTACTATGATTGGACAAGAGTCACAGATCTTAGGAGTGGATGGACCTCACTCATCATGCTGATCGAGCTTTGGTTTTTTTGTTTTTTAGTACCGGGGATCGAACTCACAACCTTGCACTTACCAGGCAAGAGCTTGAGCCACTGAGCTAGATCTTCGGCTCCCAATGGTGCTTTTCTTATAAAACGGGGCTGGGCTACTGTTCAGGCACCAATATGGACACATTCTTGGGGAGAGAGACCACTAGCCAGAGGGCAGAAAAGTGGTTTGCAGGGTTCCATCAACTAAGTTGACACCAGTCAGGTTCCCTACAGCATTCTGGACCTGACTGGCTGCTACAGTGAGAGGTCCAGGGCAATGCCAAGGGCCTACAGCAAAGGAGCTCCCTGGTGGAAGAGCGATTACAAGGCTGTGGTAAATGCTGCAGTAAGAATTTACAACAAGCACGAGTGGCTGTAGAAGACAAAAAAGTTGCCTAAGTCTCTAAAGATAGGCTTGTGGTCAAGATTAAAAATGCTGGCTGCTAGTAGTCAGGTGACTGCAGTGAGTCAAGCTATCAGCATGTGAGCGCCTGGTGTTTGTTCTTTTTTGCTGACAACTCTCCTGAAGATAATGCGCAGGCCCTTGTTAGGATCATCGGAATGCGGTCCTCAGCACTAAAGGCTCTAGCGCTCCGCGCTTGGCGGCACCGAGATGGATGCGGCTGATAGGACTGGGCCTCACCTGAGCGCCCCAGTGTAAACTCCAGGCCTATCTTGGCTTCCTCCGAGGAGAGGAGAACAAAGGGAAGGTGCCCCCAGGGCAGTCTGCTTTGGAGACCCGCCCTGCAGCTCTCAGCGGGTAGAGCTGGGACTGGAAAAGAGATCTGGCGCTAGACGTAAGATAACACTCATCGCCGAGCAAAACCTGCAGGTATCACCTGGGGCTGAGTATGGCCGGGGCCCACGTGCTTCTCCTGCGTTCCACTCCCGCCTCATTGGCTGGAGCTAAATTGAGAGGCAGGGCGTCAGGAGAAAAAGCAATCCCCGCCCTCCACGCTCCTTGGCCAGCTAGCTCACTTCCAAGACAATGTTCTGGCCCCTCCTCCAGACCCGCATCGCACCCCAATTGGGCGGTCTGGCTGGACACAAACTCCGCCCCGCCTAGGCACTGGACCCTTGTTTTAGAGGCGGTTCAAAGTGAGCATCACCAACTGGCGCTGTGGTTCCATTGGTGTACTCTGATTTGAATGGGGCGGTTACTAGCGGCCATGCTAATCCATCTTTGCGTTCCCATTGGCTGCTGATGCCCTCGAGGCGCTTCTGATCCCGCCCCAGAACCGCCCCCACGCCGCTCATTGGCTGGCTCTCCTGAAGAGGCCCGGGAGGCCAGAGGTCGCGGGAGCAGCGGCGACTCAAGCGTCCCAGTCGGCGAGGTGATCGTTGGCCGCTGACATGACGCCCGAAGACCCCGAAGACATCCCGCTGCTCCTGAGGCCGGGCGGCAGGTGAGCAGCCCGGGACCCGGTCTCGATCACCCACTCCGCGTCGGGGACGCCGCTCACGCCCGGTCCTGTCCCCGCAGCGCTCCCCGCGGCCGCCTCCTTTTTCTCGCGGCCTTCTCCGCCGCCCTGGGCTCCCTCAGCTTTGGCTTCGCGCTCGGCTACAGTTCCCCGGCCATCCCGAGCCTGCGGCGCTCGGCGGCCCCAGCTCCGCGCCTCGACGACAGCGCCGCTTCCTGGTTCGGGGTGAGCCACGACTCCCGCCGCCGGCCCAGGACTCCCTGCCCCGCTCCCCTTTCCCCGCCCTCCCCGCCGCCCGGGACCCCGCCTCGGAGGCCGCGCGGGGGCCGACACAAGCAGCTCGTGAGCCCGCAATCGCCCCCGCCCAGGCCGTCGTGACCCTGGGCGCCGCCGTGGGGGGCGTGCTAGGCGGCTGGCTCGTGGACCGCGCCGGGCGCAAGGTCAGCCTCATGCTCTGCACCGCGCCCTTCGTGGCCGGCTTTTCCCTCATCACCGCGGCCCAGGACGTATGGATGCTGCTCGGGGGCCGCCTCCTCACTGGCCTGGCTTGCGGCGTCTCCTCGCTAGTGGCCCCGGTGAGTGTCTCATGGGCTGGGGCCCCTGGGGGCCGGCACAGTCCCCCCCACCCTCAGCACTGCTTCTCCCCGGGAGGAACCACTGTTGTTACCTCCGCTTTACAGATGAAGCCGAGCCCAGGCAGCGGCCACAGCTAGTGTGCGCACGACTGTCACCCTGAACTGTAAATCTCCCCTCTCAGCTCACTGACTACCGGACAGTTAGCAGGAAAATCCTGTTCTGATTTATCCTTGGGGTGAGGCTTGTGGGTTCTGGCTCACTGCCACCCCCACACCTCCTGAGCCAACCAAGTGCACCCCGAGGCCCACACCCTTGAGCAGAGCTCTCTGAGCCATGCTTACTCCTTACTCCACTGTTGGAGACTGTGGCACCAGCAAAGCTGGTTGCAAGGCTGGCCATGAGGTTTGGAGAGACTGCACCCGCGGCCCCTGGCCCTCCCAGGGTCTGGGGAAGGACTTGGACCCTGGATGGACCACTGCCCACCCACATTCGCTAGGATAAAAAGGCTATAGGTTTTGCTTTTGCTTTTGCTTTTTTTTTTTTTTTTTTTGAACCAGGGAAATACACACTAGGCTTAGTCATGGGCATAAGGTATGATGGAATAACCTGGACGTGTGGGTGATGGCCTGGTGGCCCCCCACAAGGCCGAGGTGGGGAGTCTGCATTTCACAGCAAGGGGACCTCACCTGACGCAGCCTGGCTGGTTGCAGGAATTGGTTGTGGAGGTGAAGCTTGGGCCCCACCCCAGACCCACTGCCTCAGGTGCGCACCTTGTGGTGGGTATCCTTGCATGTGGAGTAAGTGTTGGAAGCTCTGCATTCCACGCCCTCCCTCACAAACACACCCAGTGCCCACCCACTGCCCTTTGTCCCTTTAAACACCTGCACTGGAGCCGGAGGAGGGCACAGTTAGTGGGGACCCCTGGGCAGACTCCTCAGCTCAGAAAGGCCTAGGCCTGTCAGTTTTAACAACACTTGGCCCCATAAAGTCCTGTCTCAATTGGCTGCAGGTCTATATCTCTGAAATTGCCTATCCAGCAATCCGGGGACTGCTCGGGTCCAGTGTGCAGCTGATGGTTGTCACAGGCATCCTCTTGGCCTACCTGGCAGGTAGGGTTTACACGGTTTTCTTTTGGTCCCTGTTAATGACTGTGTGGCCATTTTATAGGTATAGAAAGTGAGGTTCATAGAGGTCAGGGGCTTGGCTGAGATCACAGAGCTAAAGGCCAAGCTACCATGCCTGAGACCACACACTGAGAACTGGGATATGTAAGTCTTGTGACTGAGTCCCAGAGAGAGCTGGACAAGGTGTCCCTGACTTCCCAGAAGCCCACTCTGGTGTGGGGAGGGCTGACTGGTTAGGTCAGCTGTGCAAGGACAAAGCAGATTAGGAGGGTAGTAGGGGCACTGCTTGGTCTTCTGTCCTAGAGCTCAAAGGGCTGAGTCTCCCACCAGAGAGCACTGCTGGCTTCCTGGAGGGCAGAGTGCCCAGTGAAAGAAGCCCGTTCCCAGGGGCAGAACTGAGGCCGCCTGGGGAAGCTTCGGGAATGGATGTGATCTTATTAGCAGTGAGGTGGAATGTGGGCTCCAAACCTTGGAGATGGCCTTTGCCACCTGCCATGTGACCTTGGCCAAGTCTCGCTGCCCCTGGGAGCCTTGTTTCCTTATCTTAAACTAAAGATAACCATGCCTAGTGCAAGACTGTCGGGGCTGTAGAATGAGTGACACAGGAAGAGTACCTGGTAGTGGGCCCCAAAGGAGAACTGTCAAGGACAACTTGAGAGTCACTGGGGCCTGAGGCATCCAGGGGCCTGATGGGCTGTGACCCAGCGTGGGACACGTAACCTCTGGGTCTTTGGTGTGGTCCCTACCAAGTTACCATCCCAGATCAGACTCCTGATGGCAGCCTGGCTGTCTCGGAAGCCCTACTGTGAGCCTGAACCCCCGCTGTGGGCAGGTGTTGACATCCCTGGTTTGAGGGACAGAAAGTCAGGTGCCCACCCACCCCCGGCACCACCCACAGCTCAGCATCATCTGTACCTGCTGCTGCTGCTGCTGCTTTTCACTGATCGGTTTGGGTTTTTGTTGCATGGGTATAAGTTGACCCTGTCACCTGCAGGGTAGTGGGAGGAGTAAGGCTATAATAACTAGACTCTGAGGAACAGCTGTGATTTATGTGTACCCTTTTACTAAAACCAGTAAAAGTTTTTTTTTTTAAATAAAGCAGGTATGTATGCATAATCCCACACCCTACCTTGTCCCTGGCACAGAAGAAAAACAAGCATTTCGTGGCTATCACTGAGCTGTTTCCCATAGGAGGTGGGGATAGGTAAGCCTTGAGGTTTAGGAAAAATTCAAAACCAGAGGGCAAGGGCTGGGGATTTAGCTCAGTGGCATAAGCAACTGCCTGGCAAGCATGAGGTTGTTAGTTTAATCCCCAGTACCTCCCCCCAAAAAAACCAGAAAATCAAAACCAGAGGGCAGCACCCCAAGTTCATTCATTCCTGGGCCCCTTTGTCCACAAGCCCTTCAGCTTTGTATAAGTCCAGGTAATTTTACATTTATGCTGCGCTGCTGGTGTCTTCAGGATACCAGAAATCCACTACCCCTTTCATTTCTTTGATGCTTTAATAGCAGGCGCAGAGGGGAGAGCACAAAGACCCCCATTCTGTCCTGGTCCTCCCCAGAAGAGCCAGCATGGCCTGTGTCTTGGTGACCTCCAGAGAGGCAGCATATGCATGAGAAACGCGCACGTCTGCTCTCCCACCCCTTCCCCTTCTTAAAGCCCTGCTGTGTCACTTCATGCCACTACTAAACACAGTAGTGATGACACAGACCAGCTCCTCATCCTTTGTTTCATTTCTGCCATGCCGTGTAGCAGGGACACACAATATTTAGCAGTACAGGGATTGAACCCTATGCTCTACAAGCACTCCACCACTGAGCTATATCCCCAGCCCTTTTAAAATTGTCTTACTATGTTAACCAGACTGGCCTTGAACTTGAAATCCTCCTGCCTCAGCCTCCCAAGTAGTTGGAATTATAATCATGCGCCACCATATCTGGTTAGTAAATTGTTTTTATAAGGAATACATTCTACAATATGATTTTAAAACATTAAATACATAAACCGATAGCAGTCATTTCTTCTCATGACCAAGTCTTATGTATTGTACATCACAGTATGCATTGGGCTGTGACACAAGTGGCCACCACAAGCAGGTTATGCATTTTGGCTTGATGTTACCATAGCTACAACACATTGAGTGGGCCGTAAGAATTTTTCATCTGCTCCGTTAGGATCTTGGGATACCTCTGTCATACACGCAGTCGGTCATGGGCCGGAGCATCACAATATGGATCAGGACTGTGTGTCACTGACTGCATGGTGACCACCATTGCCACAGCGCTGCAGCTGCTGGCCCACGGTGTCTGTGATGAGCCGGAATGGTAATGGCAGTCCCGGGCATGACCTGCAGAGGGAGTGAGCTCTTCAGTCCTGTGTGGTCACAGCATTGCCGGATTCCTAGAGGGCAGCGTGCCAAGTGAAAGGGGGCTGTCCCGGGGCGGAGTGACGGCCCCACCTCTGAAGCGGAGGCCCTGGGGTGGCCATGGGGGCAGGCCTGTTCCCCCAGCTCCGATTCTGTCCCCACAGGCTGGGTGCTGGAGTGGCGCTGGCTGGCGGTGCTGGGCTGCGGGCCCCCGACCCTCATGCTGCTGCTCATGTGGTGGATGCCCGAGACACCGCGCTTCCTCCTGTCCCAGCACAGGCTCCTGGAGGCCAGGAGTGCCATGTGCTCCCTATGGGGCTCTGAAGCGGCCTGGGAAGAGCCTCCCGTCGGGGCTGAGCACCAGGTAAGGGCCTGGGAGCTGCAGCTGGGGCCCGGAGAGGTGGGGCAGGGCCAGGTGGTGTGGCCGGATCTCACAGCCAGGGGACCTGTGCTGTGGTGACCTGTGATGTGCTGTCAGAACAGGAAGGAGCTGGCTGGAGCCCCACCCGGGTGGGCCCTAGCCTCAGAGGTCACTGGAAAAGCCCACACCTCGATTCCTACTGTCCCGGGAAGAGAAAGCCCACCCTGGGCAGGGCCATACAGATGAGGCGTAGAGGACTTGAGACTTAAGCAGGGAATGGTAGGGCGGGAGGTTGTGTCTGGATGGTGGAGCAGGTGTGGCGGCACCCACCCCTGCTCCAGCGCTCAGGAGGCTGAGACAAGAGGATCACCTTGAGTTTGAGGCCAGCCTGAACTATGAACTACGTAGCAAGACCTTCTCCCAAAAAGAGTCAGAGTGTGAGTCAGACTGTGCTCCCTGGCTCTGTGGGGCCTTGGTTTCTTCTGCACGCCGGGGTCTGGCACCCACCCGAGATGATGCTGTGACACGGAGCAGAGCCCATGGGAGGGACTTAGCCAGGGTCTGATCCAGGGTGAGCACTGGGTGCACTGAAGGGGACCGGACCTCAGAGAATAGAGTGTTCTTTGCCAAAGTGCTGGAACCTGTCACCGGGGGAAGCAAGGAGACTCCCCTTGCGCACAGGGCCTCTGCACACCTGAGGCTGGAGTGGGCGGGGACCAGAAGCCGAGGCCCCTCCACTGAGCTTTAGGAGAGTAGCTCAGAAAGGGGTCCTGGGGTCGGGGTGGGGAGACACTGACAGCTGTCCCCCTCGTCTCCCTGGGAGCAGGGCTTCCAGCTGAGCCTGCTGAGGCACCCAGGTATCTACAAGCCCTTCGTCATTGGCATTTCACTGATGGCCTTCCAGCAGCTGTCCGGGATCAACGCTGTCATGTTCTACTCGGGAACCATCTTTGAGGAGGCCAAGTTCAAGGTAAGAGGCCTCAGCCCAACCTGCCTCATGCAGGTTCCACATGGGTGGTGCCACCTCCTGGAGCTCAGGGCCTCGCCATCCAGCACAGGAGCAGGGAATGCGTGCCTCACCTCTGGGTGACCCCCTGAGCAGTCCCACCCCTGTGTCCCCAGGACAGCAACCTGGCCTCGGTCATTGTGGGTGCCATTCAGGTGCTGTTCACAGGCATCGCAGCCCTCATCATGGACCGAGCTGGGCGGAGGCTGCTTCTGACCCTGTCAGGTGAGACTCAAGGGCTCAGCCCTGCACAGGGTGCCCCATGCCAGAGGCCACCAACGCCCACAGACACAGCCAGGCATAGCTTAGGGCCAGGGAACCTACAAGAAGGGCTGTCAGGGCTGCAGCTCACCACGGGAGACAGAGCTGAGGAGGTGAGGGTGGAGTGACTCAGAATTTGTGTTCCTCTTTGGTGAGTGCATTCTCTGAGCCTCAGTTTCCCCCTCTGTGTAGCGGGATGAGTGGCAGCAGCTGTCTTAGGACTGAGGTATGGATCACATAAGCCTCAGCCTGGTTGCCATGAGGCAGGGCAGGCTCACTGCCCCCACTCTGTCAGGCTGGGGTAGGAAGAGAGGCCGCTCAGAAGTGTCCCCAGGCAGCGGAGGCCCAGTCAAGGATCCCATGGACACAGTGCCAGAATGCCCAGCCAGCCGTGCCTAGGGAACCAGGCCTGCCTCTCAGAGGTGGCCAGGCTTCACTTTGGGGCCCTGCAGGCATGGTCATGGTGTTCAGCACCAGTGCCTTCGGCACCTACTTCAAGCTGACCCAGAACGGCTCCGGCAATTCCTCCCACGTGGACCTCTCTGCCTCTGTCTCCACTGAACCTGTGGACACCAGCGTGGGGCTGGCCTGGCTGGCTGTGGGCAGCGTGTGCCTGTTCATCGTGGGTGAGGAGGGTCCCTGGAGGTGGCTGTCTGTCAGCCCCATGCCCTGCACCATTGGCTCCCACCTGGCCTCACCCCCCGGGTTTGTAGTTCTGACCACACACTGACTGGGCTGTGTGCCAACCCCTTCTGTGTCCCTCACTCAAGTCCCGCGTCACCTCTGTCCTTGTCCCAGACATAAGGCCTGGTGCCTAAGGATGTAAACAACTGGCCAGTGCCTCCTACAGGAAGGCACAGAGCTGCTGGGACCAGGAGTCCAAGACCCTGGGCCGCTGGGAGGAAGCTGGGTCCCCTCGGCTCTGCCGTGAGCCCGGGAGCCCTGACATCACCTTGCTCTGCAGGCTTCGCGTTGGGCTGGGGGCCCATCCCCTGGCTGCTCATGTCTGAGATCTTCCCGCTACACGTCAAGGGCGTGGCCACGGGCGTCTGTGTCCTCACCAACTGGTTTATGGCCTTTCTGGTGACAAAAGAGTTCAGCAGCCTCATGGTGAGTGCGGCCCATGGCCTCCCCTCGGGCAGCTGGCAGGGTAGTTGTCAGCCCAGCCGGCAGGCTGAAGCCCCACAGGCTTGCGGTGCCGGAGTCTTGAAGGGATGATGTGGGGACAGATGGCTGGGGGCAGACGAGGAGCCTAGGCTGTGGCCCGGGAGGGGCCTTGCGTCTCCTTGTGCTGAGCACACTTGGAGGCTGGTCCCATCAGCAAGCCCCGGCTGCCGCCTTGCTGCATGTGAGGACCGCCCTGAAGCTGCCTCCCTTGGTGGATGACACAGCTGTGGGCCCTTCCTGCCGACAGGGCAGTCCTGCAACAGCTGTACAGGTCTCTGCTCGGGGCGCCTTCCCACCAGGGCTGCATGTCCAGGCCGGCAGGGACGGAGGTGGACCAGGTCCCTTTACCAGCAAAGGCCAGGGGGGTGTTGGGCTGTTGGGGGAGGGGGGTGAAAGCCCTGAAGGCTGTGGGAGCCTGGGACCCACTCGGCCTGGGGTGCTGGGGAGGGCGGGCCGCAAGAGAGGGAGCACTAGGAGCCTAGGTGTCACTTGACAGTCACTTCATTGACATGGGCCTTGGTCTCACCAGCCATGGACACATGTACACCTCACTGGTGCTTGGCCAGGCAGCAGGATGGGGAGCCAGGAGGAAACACAATAGTCATGGCACTGGCAGAGCAGGCTGGAGTCTGGGTGCCACCCACATGCATGGGGACCGCCTGCCCCATGGTCACAGACCAATTTGTCCCCTGTCCACAGGAGGCTCTCAGGCCCTATGGCACCTTCTGGCTCGCCTCTGGCTTCTGCATCTGTAGTGTCCTCTTCACTTGGTTCTGTGTCCCTGAAACCAAAGGAAAGACTCTGGAACAAATCACAGCCCACTTCGAGGGCCGATGACAGCCCCTTCTGTGAGCAGCGCCCCTCCCGGCCAGGCTAGCACACAGGCCTGGGGCAGCCTCCACTTGAGCCTGGAGCGCCTGGCTGTGTACCCGTCCACCTGGGGACTTGGAACACTGACAAGGGGCCCTACAGTCCTGAGGGCAGCCCTCTGCACGGTCTCCTCCACGACACTAAAGAGGCCAAAGAGGAGCAGGCCAGCCTCCAAGCTCCTGCTTCCCAGCCTGAGAAGCTTTTGGAAGCCGAGTGCTGGACACACTTGCTGCTCTCATCACAAGCTCTCAATGCAGTGGCCGCATTGTCAGGAAGGAACTTGCGGAATAAAGATTCAACATAGAAAGCAGATCACAGCCTCTCTGTGCGAGTCCAGATTGAGAAGGGGTGTTCCCAGCGCTTCCCAGAGCAGCCCCTGCCTCGGGCCTTGCCCCAAGCACCCTGTGGGTCCCCCCTCTGGAAGCCCCTCAAGCCTGGGTACTTGAGACAGGTCTGGCTTCTTTCATAGGCGAAGGTTTATGAATCTTTAACCATTTAAGCCTGTGGATTTTCCAAAAAAATTAAAAGCCTCTTTCTCTTTGCCTTAATGGAGCCAGAAGGCTTTTACAAATTACTTTTATTGGGGCCAAGGCTTTAGTTCAGTGGCGCAGCGCCTCCCTGGCGAGCATGAGGTCCTGAGTTCAATTCCTGGTACCAAAAAAAAAAATACTTTCAGCATTCCTTATCTAAGTAATATGTCTACTGTAGGAAAACTAGGAAACAGATTTATTTAACAGGAGTTATTTTTATAGCAGTTACCATCTGCTAGGTACTGCCTTAATTAAGCACTTTACAAATATTTGATCATTTATTTGAATAAATAATAATTATTCCCAGCCAACCCTTTGCAGAGCTAACCTCTGTGAAGGTTTCAGTTCTGCCCTGCAGGACTCTCCTGACATCCGCGCCCCCTGGCGTCACTCAATGGGACAAGGACTGCTCTTCCATGGACAGCTGGGCCTCTCCCATCCAGTATGTAGGGAGCCCCAAAAGCAGGAGACTTCAAGGGCACTGAGGCATGACAGAGCGGTGGGACCAGAGGACTCCAAGTCCAGCTTCAGTTGCGTGTGCAAACACTCCTGTAGGATCATGGACCGCTCTCTGCTGCCGCAGGACCCAAAACATCCCGGAGTTTCCCAGAAGGGTGTCTGTGTGGGCAGGAGCATCTTCTAAGTAACCACACGTCTGCAGTTGTGACTCTTAACGCCTGGGCAGCCGTCGTGGGCTGGCCTGAGAACTATGCTGCTTTTTTGTAGCTCAGGGCAATAGCAATACAGGCAAGCTAAACATTCCTAATCTGAAACTGCTCTGAAATCTGAAAGTTTAGGGGTGTTCTCATTGCTGGGACAAAACAGCAGACATCCACAAGTTATAGGAGGAAAGGTCGATTTTAGCTCACAATTCATAGAGGTTTCAGGGCCAGCTGGCTCCAAGGCAGGGCAGAGGAGCATGGCTGAGGAGGAGCAGTCCACAGCATGGCAGGCAGGAAGCAGCAAGCGCCCCTTCCCTTTTTAGTCCACTCAGGCTACAAACCTATTGGTTGGTGCCACCCATACCCAAGGTGGGTCTTCCAATTACCCATAGCAGAACTACGCTAAACCAATCAGTGGGCTAATTTAGTTGTCACATCCAGAATCCATACCCACACGCTTAAATAGCCACATCCAAAAAGCCCCATCTATGAGTGTATGAGGCTTTGGGGAGACATCTAGACACAAGCCATAACAGGGTCCCAACATAATACTCAGAAGTTGGCTTGATTTTTTTTTAGGCTATGCATGGTGGGGCACACCTGTATTCCCAGCTACTTGGGAGACTGAGGTACCCAGTCAACCCCAAATTCAAGGTCAGCTTGGGCAATTTAGCAAAGCTGTATCTCAAAGTAAAAAATAAAAAGGGCTGGAAAGGTAGCTCAGTGTTTCACTGCTTACCTAGCATGTGTGAAGCCCCGGGTTGAAAGCCAGTCTTTGGAGTTTTGGATTCTGGATGTTCAGATTAGGAATCCTCAACTATAAAGTCTGCACATACTCCAGAAGCCAAGACTGTTTTGAAAGACCTGGTCCCAGTCATTTCAGATAAGAGATACCACTACCAAAGTGGTTTTTGTCTTTTTTAAGACACGGTTTCACTTTGAAGTTCAGGCTGGCCTTGAACTCACAGGAACCTTCCTGCCTCAGCTTCCCAAATGCTGGAATTATAGATGTGTGCCATCATGCCCTGCTCCTCCTCTTTAAGATAGATTTAACTTAAAAATACTTTAGAAACATTATTATAAAAGTAACATGCACGTGTCTTCAAAAATTCAAGTGCAACAGAACATAACTCATGAATGAAGGTGAGCCAGAGAGGATGGGTTCACTATGCCCTTGAGAAGCCCCTGCTGCCAGTTTACTCTTCTAAAGCTGACTAAGAAGAATCCTTTTCTGCGATATAAAAACCACTAACGTGCGGCTTTAAATGACTGATCCAGCCGGGCGTGGTGGTGCACAGCTATAATCCCAGCGCACACCCAGGCGGCAGGGGCAGGAGGGTCACCACTAGTTAGAGGCCAGCCTGGACTACATAGCGAGACCCTGTCTCTCAGACAGACAGACTTGCAGCAAGGACAAGCTTGCATCTATTTATTTAGGTACCAGGGATCGAACTCGACCTCACAGCGCTGTGCCACTGAGCTACATCCCTCCGCCTTCATTTGAGATAAAGCCCCGGGAGGGGTTATGGCTCCGAGGCGCAGGGCAGCAGCTGGCCTCCAGAACAGAGGGCTTAGAAGGGGGCAGAGAACAAGGAAGCTGGAAGGGAACTGCTCTGGGGTGAGGTCGTGTGTCTTAGTCCCTGGTCACTGGTCCATAAAGTTCCCTGTGGCTCTGGAGCTGAGCGCCCCTTGGCCTGGAATAGTCTGGGGCACTGGTGTCACTGCAGGGCTCAGAGGGTGTGCACACCCACACCCAGCCTTGAATGTTGTCTTCTAGTCTCTGAGGTCCTCTGTGATCACGTGATCGGGTTATTGATCCTGGTCTATCTCCTTTGTACTACCGATTTCTTTCAAATACCTGTTGGGCGCTGATTGTCCATATTTGGTATGAAGAGCCAGGGGTTTCCTTGCAGTAGCTACTGGAAGCTCCGCCCCCGCCACCTCCCTACCCATTCTAAACTCTGGCCTAGATGTGTCCCCTATATATATTGCCACTGTCATTTCACTGCCATTGGAAGGGGACCAGGGGGGTGAGTTTAAGTTAGCTCACCATCAATAATTTTTGCCATTGACAGAGCTGAGCCTGGCAGAGACCGGTGCTCAAATATTTGCTGTCTTAGAATTATTTCATGGTATAAATTCATCACAATTTAAGTCAACCCTATATTAAATATAGGACATAAGTCAATTCCATATTGTTCCACATTTAGGTTTTCCAGTTTTTTGTCTATTATTTTCCTATTATACAAGATTTAGAAACAAGAGTGACAATAGAAGGAGATAAGAGAGAGGAGAACAGTGACCAGATGAAATAGGCAAGAAATGAAAGGTCGCCAGGTGTAGTGGCACACACCTGTAATCCCAGCACTCGAGAGGCTGAGGCAGGAGGATCACCTTGAGTTTGAGGCTAGCGGGGCTACACAGTGAGTTCAAGGCCAGCCTGAACTGCCTAGCAAGACCCTATCTCCAAAACTAAGAGAGAAAATAATTGAAAAGGGGAGGCTGGGGTGTGGTTCAGTGCAAAGGCCCTGGGTTCAGTCTCCAATACCACAATCAATCAGTTGACCAACTGAGTGAGATGGGGTGATGGAGAGGGGACAGTGTGACCGGCGTCAGAGACAGTTCAGGGTGATTGATGGTGGAGATAAGCCAGATGATGCAGTTGGAAACTGAAACTAGAATAGGCCATGCCCGGCTGAGCAGAGGTTTCCACAGGGGAAACCTCAGCTGTGTGCCTGCTGGCCAGGAGCCTCAGCAGCTCCACAGCCTGCTGACCACAGCGCCTGCGGATCAGAGCTGCCTCCTACCACCATTCCCACTGGTTCTGAGTCTGCACCAAAGGCCGGGCCGCAGGGCCCCAGGTGCAGGCACAGGTCAGGCGGCTGGCGGCTGGCAGCTGGCATAGTGTTGTGCCTCATCCTTCACCCACAAGGGGTCAGGCAAGCGGCGTAGCCTCTGAACCAGCCTCTGCTCCAGCCACCGCTCGCCGCCACCCCTGTTCCTAGTCCTGGATGACAGAGGCTGCCTGAGGACAGACAGCAAGGAAAGGGAGGCAGAGGAAAGGACAGCCCAGAGACGACCCAGAAATGGTCAGCTGTGTGGGCCAGGAATGTATCATTTGGACTTCGAGCCCTGTTTGGGACCCTTCTCTGTCACCCTGGGGCCAGAAGCCAGGGCAGTGCAGGGGGCTGAGGTAGTACAAGTCAGCACACTTAGCTGATTCTGTTGTACCACTGCCTGTGTGAGCCAGATGAGTCATTTAACCTCTGACCTCAGTGTATTCATCTGTAAAGTAGGCACAGTGATGTATTTGACCGTGAGGCTAGCACAGAATAAGAGCTTAATCCACATTAGCTTCGGTTACTACTAGCGAGGGTGCAGGGAGATGGCGAAGTGCCTGCCAGGCCACTGTGAGACCCCGGGGCACTCATCAAGGACATCTGGTATCATTTTAAACGTTTCCCTCCCGAGACCCTATGTCCTGCCTTGCTCCTCAGCAGCTCCTACCCGTGCCTCCTTGTGGTTGCTAACACTTGACAACATCGTGTGGAGCCGCATGTCCCTCGAAAGCCCCCTCCATCTCTCTTGGGATCTTCCCGTCCTAATATCTGCTGCAGGGACCAAGAGCCAGCCCCAGTGGACAGCGCTGGCCCAGGAGCCCGGACAGGACAGCGGCGTAAGGAACAGTGCCATGCAGGCAGGGCAGAGGTACATTCAGAACACAGGTGCAGTGGAAGCTATGCCTCAGTGGGCTCTGGAAGAAATCTTCGCTGCCCACGGATGCCCACTACCCTTACCTCCTCCACTTTTCCGCCCCAGAACAACTTTGTGCTGATCCAGGTCCTACAAAGCAGAGCAGAGGAGAGCCCTATCGCCCCCCAGTGACCGTGGGTGGAATTGCAATACTAAGGCTGACCCCTCCTGCAGACTCTGGGCCCTTTGGGGATTAGCAGCTGCTGAGCCTCTATCAGTCAGGGTTTACCAGAGAAGCAGTTATAGCACAAGATATACAAATGTATACGAAATGACAAGATTGGTTTACAATGCTCAGCCACAAAGTCGGATGAGGGAGCATGCTAAGGTGGCTGCACACTGGAGGCCGAAGGGTCCAGCCAAGAGCTGGAGCTCACGGCAGTGTACCGCGCAAGTCCATATCAGGAGGCCAGTGGGTCTGCGATGGAACACTGAAGAATCTATGCTGGGCTGGGTGTGCTGGCACATGCCTGTAATCCCAGCACTCTGGAGGCTGAGGCAGGAGGATTGTTGCAAGTCTGAGACCAGCCTGGGCTACAAAGTGAGCTCAAGACCAGCCAGAACTGCATAGAGAAACCCTGTCTCAAAAAGACAAAAAAAAAAAAAAAAAAAAGAGTCTACACTGGAAGACTGAAGAGTCCCAGGAGAAAGCTGAACAGTCTGTGCCAGAAGCTAAGAGACAATGTCCAAGCTGAAGGCAGAGACTGGAGCTCCTTCAAAGAACCAGCAATCAGTCTCTTCTCATTTGCCTTCTATCGTAAGCAGGCTGCACCTCTCAGGTGGCTGTAGCACTCACACCATCTGCGTGCCCTCCCGTCAAGGGCCTGGCCTAGATCTGCAATATGCCAAACAAGTGTATGGCAGAGGCTTAAAGAAATGAGACAAGTGGTATGATTTTAGGGCTCCAGCAGGATCAAAACCCTCTGCAGAGTCCAAGACTCTGGGGCCTAAGACAAGGAATGTCTCTGGGCAGCCCATATTTATTTATTTTTTTCAAATAAGGAAGGGATTAGAGTGGAAAACACAGAAAACTGAACAGACCTGGGGAGTGGTTCAAGGACTTTTCCATTTAACAGGTTATGTTTAATTTGGGAGAACTACCTTGAGTTAATTTAGGAGAAGTATCTTAGGAAAAGATCTCCATGTTGCATTTCACTGCAGGAGTGAAATGCCTGCAGCTACAGTCTTTCTTAGTTAATTTGAGTTGGGGCCAGGTGTCCTCAGCTGTGACCTCATCTTGCCCTTTGAGGTCTCTTTGTTCTTGGGTTGGCCAGGGCAGCCCTGCATGTGTATTCAGTTTCCAGTTTCAGTGGCTCCCAACACCCTCCTGTTGCACAGGCTGAGGATGTTACAAAGTAAGGACCCTGATCCCCTGCTGAATCACTGCCTTAAACCTCTGACCTTCTCAAATTGACGCAGTTGTGTCAGCCATTACTATCCCGACCCTTGTCAACTTGGCGCCCAGCCTCCAGATACAAAGACATGTTTACAATCATGCCTGACACGTTATAACTGTCCTGCGTACAAACAGAAATGGCACTGATTCCCTCACCAGACTAAAAGGTGCGTTTTCCTTGGTTGATGCTTATTCTTAACATTTCCTAACTTGAACATTATAACACATCTTAACAACTCTTAAGAACCAGTGTTAAGTCCATCAACATTATGTTACAGAAGAACCATATTAGGGGAGAAACAGTACAGTTACAACCCTCTTTTCTATAGCTGATGACAGTTCGTAGCTGGCATTTAGAACTGCTGTCTTCTCCTACCCATTCTGTATCCCGTGGCCTTTAGCAGGCACCTCGGCAGGTCTTGATTCTTTGTTGAGTGACTCATCTCCTCTCTCCTGAAGGCTCTGGGCCATTTGTCATTCTGCCTGTGTTAGGTCATTGTAGTTTCCCATTGACTTTAATAACAGGACACGGTTAGAGTAAGAGGTACCCTAAAGGATCTCCTACACTCCACGTATATTCTTCCTTTCCTCCATGGTGGAGTAGGAGTCCAATTTCCCCTTGACTGTCTGGGTCAGTCACCCCTGACAACACTGTGACTCCCTGTTCAGCTTATTTCCTCAGAGACACGAGGAGACCAGAATGACCTGGGGGGGGTCTTAGCTTCCAGTTCAATGGAATCATCGTTGTCCTTCCTGGTATAAGCCTTCCCCCCTCTGGAACCAAGGTCATGGGGACAGGAAGCAAAAACTTTGCTAGTGGACCACTAGGGGTAATGGTGGGTAATACATTCCTACTTCTACCCCTTGACTCCTTGAACCCATGAATCCTGACTATGAGAGACACAGTGCCCTGTGGTGGACGCTGATTCAAAGCATATACAGCCTTTTGAAGTACCTTAGCCCAGCCTGAAAGCTACTGCCATCTAGCTGGTACCATAACTGTGTCTTCAAAAGACCATCCCACCTTTCTGTCAACCCAGCTGCTTCTGGGTGGTGAGGAACATGGTGAGACTAGTGAGTTCCATCAGCAGGAGCCCATTGTCTCACTTCTGTGGCTGTAAAATATTCCTTGGTCAGAGGCAAAGCTATGTGGAATTCCATGACGGCAGATAAGGCATTCCGTGAGTCCACGGATGGTAGTTTTGGCAGAAGCCTTATGTGCAGCAGAGGCAAATCCTTATAGAATACATGTCTGTGCCAGAGAGGACAAAGTGCAGTCTCTTCCATGATAGAAGTGGTCCAATACAATCAACCTGCTACCAGGTTGTGGGTTGATCATCCCGGGGAACAGGATCGTATCAGGGACTCAGTGTTGGCCTCTGCTGCTGGCACACTGGGCATTCAGCAGTGGCTGCAGCCAGATCTGCCTTGGTGATTGGGCGTCCCTGTTGCTGAGCCCATGCATACCGTCCATCCCTGCCACCATGGCCACTCTGTTCGTGGGACCATTGGAAAATGGCGGGGGTAGCTGAGGAAGAAGGTTGGCCACTATCTACAGAACAGGTCATCTTATCTACTTGAATATTAAAGTCCTCTCCTATAGATGTCACCTTTTGGTGAGCATTTAAGTGGGAAACAAATATGTTTATATCCTCCGCCCACATGGAGAGGTCTACCCACCTACCTCTGCCCTAAATATCTTTGTCACCAATTTTCCGATTATGTTCTTTCCAAGTTCCTGACCATCTGGCCAGACCATTGGCTATGTCTCATGAACAGTATACAGTCACACATCTGGCCATTTCCCTTGCCAGGCAAAAAAAAAAAAAACTTACCTGAAATTCTGCCCACTGTGATGATTTCCCTTCACTGTTGCCCTTCAGGGATGTCCTGGAAAGGGGCTGTAATGCTGCAGCTGTCCACTTGCCAGAGGTGCCTGCATAGGGTGCAGAGCCATCCATAAGCCAGGCCCTGGCCTTCTCTTCCTCTGACAGCTGATCATATGGTACACCCCACAAGGCCAGCGGTGCGTGCTGGGAAACCGAAGGCAGTAGAGTAGCATAGAAGCCATACATATCTGGGCAACTTCCTCATATAATGTACTTTTACCCCTGGACCTGCCCCGGCTTGATCACAAATACACCATTTCTATTTCACGATGGACCTCGCTGCACACATCCAACCTCATGACTGGGTGAATCAGATAATACCCAGGCCGTAAGAGGCAACTCAGGTCGCATGGTTGACTTGGTGACCCATGGTCAAGGATTCAGTTTCCACTAAGGCCCAAAAGCTTTTTGAAGGGAGAGTAGTTGTCTGCAGATGGCGATAGGGCCTTGCTCCAAAAGCCTAACGGCCTCTGCTGCAGTCAACCCCTGGGGCCTGCCAGAGACACCAAACAGCGTCTCCACTTGCTACTGACACTTAAAGCACCACTGGATCTGCTGGGTCGTATGGACCCCCTGGGAGAGCAGCCACACAGCAGACTGGACCTGTTGTATAGTCTTTTCTTGTTCTGGGCCCCACACAAAACTAGCAGCTTCCCGGGTCACTTGGTAAATGGGCTGGAACAAGACACCTAAGTGAGGAATGTGTTGCCTCCAAAATCCAGATAACCCCACTGGGCGTTATGCCCTTTTTTGGTTATAAGAGGAGCCAGATGCAACAATTTATCTTTTACCTTAGAAGGGATATCTCTCCATGCTCCAGGCCGCTGGATTTATTCCCCATGCTCCGGCTCTCAAATGCTGCACTAACAAATCCAGAGTGGTTGCTGCCTCCTGCTCACCTGGCCCAATCAGCATAATATCATCAGTGTAATGGACCAGTGTGATAGCATGTGGGAGAGAAAGGCAACCAAGGTCCCTATAAACAGATGTGACACAGGGCTGGTGAGTTAACAAAACCCTGAGGCAAGACAGAGAAGGCAATTACTGGCCTTGCCAATTGAAAGCAAATTGTTTCCTTATGGAGAAGTATGGAGAAGAAGGCATTTGTCAAATCAATAGCTGCATATCAAGTACCACAAGGTGTGTTAATCAGCTCAAGCAAGGGAACCACAGCTGGCACAGCAGCTACAGTTGGAGTCACCACCTGATTCAGTCTATGCTAATCTACTGTCATTCTCCAAGACCCGTCTGTTCTGCACAGGCCAGATGGGAGAATTAAAATGAGATGTGGTGGGGACCACCACCCTAGCATCCTTCAAGTCCTGGATGGTGGCTCTAATCACTGCAATCCCTCCAGGAACGTGATACTGCTTCTGATTTACTATTTTATGGATCAAAGGTAACTCTAGTGGCTTCCTATGGTTCCTCCCCAACCATAATATCCCTCACACAACAGGTGAGAGAACCAGTGAGAGGGTTCTGCCAAGTACTCCGCACACCTATCCCAATTATGCGTTCTGGAATGGGGAAAGGAATACAGAACGGGTTTGAGGACCTACACAACCTACTGTGAACCTGACCTTTGCTAAAACTCCATTGATCACATGACCCTACCCTTACAGGAGGGCCACAGTGACATTTTGGACTCCTGGAGTCAGTGGTAGTTCAGAACCGGTGCCCAATAGTCCCCAAAATGTCTGATGATTGTCCTCTCTGCAGTGTGCAGTTACTCAGGCAAAAGGCCCCAGGTCCCTTTGGGGAAGGATGGCAGAAAGACTGATTGTACAAATTGTTGGTACATCAAGATCCTTCCCCAGGGGGGCCTGACCTCCCCTTTATTCAAGGGGATCTGGGTCTATAAACTGGCTTTAAATCTGGGAATTGGTTAAGGGGCCGGGATTCCCTGCCATCCTGATAGGAAGTAATTTTCTGTTCATTTGCCCTTACATTTTCTTGGATTATATAAATCTAGTAAAAATTTTGTAGGCTTCCTGTCTACTTCACTTTTGGGAAGACTGTGGCTAATCAGCCAGTACCATAGGTCTGCATGTGTCAGATTATTCTGGTCACTGTTCTGCTTCTGCTGTCCATTACAGTAAGTCTGGGGACCCTACCTCTGGTGATTGCTGCCACTTGACCTCCGCCACTCCGGGAACCAATCAAGCCCATTGCCTTAAATTTCCTAATTGAGTAACCACAGCCCCCCTAAGTTCTGCCATACAGAGAAGAGTATCATCAGGGATGCTGGGGCTCCCCTCACAAATCTGCTTCTCAAGGTGTTGGTGAAGGGTATGTTTCCTGGGTCATCCCAATGTGGAGGATGAGGTTTAATGTGACGGATCCACTCCAGCATTCCCAGTTCCCTGAGCCTCTAAATCCCCTCATCAACACTAAACCATGGAATATCAGGCATCTCCAACTCATTCACAGTGGGCCATCTTTTAAGCCATACTTCTGCCAAGCAGCCAAATCAACTATTAACACTTTCTCTTTTTTATAGAAAATAAACAAAATGAAAGAGCATAAAGCCAATCAAAACGAAACCATGAAAGTGATACAGGACTTCAAAACAAGGTAATAAGAAATCAACAATTGTTACCATATTGTCTCTTGTTATCTTCAAAATAGCTGCCCATGCCATCAGACATAATAAAATCAAATAAAACAGAACAGAATAAAACCAATCAGAACAAAACAATGAAAATGATATAGTACTTTAAAACAAGATAATAGGGAATTAACAATGGCTGCCACCTTCAGAAGAAAATTCCCTAAAGTTGCTATATTGCATGTTATCATCCTCCAAGTAGATGCTCAGACTACTGGCTTTAGGCCTGTAAAGTCAATCAACAATACAGGTATTATGTTGCTTTTTACTTCAGTGGCTATCATCTCAGCCTGTGTTTCCCTGAATCAGCCAGTTGCTTATGGGGGGCTCAGCACTTTTGTCTTCCAGCCCACATGATGGCTGACCCACAGGAAGAGGTTGGCCCAGCCCACAACTGCTGCTGGCTCACAGGAAGGGGTTGCTTTCTTCTTGGTTCCCTTACCAGGACACATGGCCACCGCTGGCTCATAGGAAGGGTTGACACCTTTCTTTACCCCATGAACTGCAACATTAAATTCAGCATTTCTGCTTAACAGGCCCATGTCAACAAATTCAGCCTGACTCAAGTGTATGTTTTTGCCACCATTATCCCACACTCGTACAATCCATGCCCAAGCTTGCTCATTAGGTCTCTGCTCATAAGAGTTAGAAAACTCAGGGGCTGGGGATTTAGCTCAGCGGCATAAGCGCCTGCCTTGCAAGCACGCAGTCGCGAGTTTGATCCCTAGTACCAAAAGAAAAGAAAAAAAGAGTTAGAAAGCTCAAGAAGTTCTTTGGGAAAATAGCAGATCTCCTCCTGGGTCATGCTACGTACCTCACCTTTAGGCGCCTTCTGCAGTTTGAGCCTGGTTATGGGCCTAGAGCCAAAAAGGAGTGTACACATTATCTGCTTGGTCACACAGGATTAGTTTCCTCAAGAATACTGGGAGATATCAACAACACGGGGGTGAAACGGAGATGTCTCTGCCACAGTGGCTGGGGAAATCTTTTCCTCTGGCAAAATAATCGCATCAGCATCTAGAAACTCAACATTCTCTGCTTCCTCAGGGTCCTCGCACACATCTCCATCACAGTTTATGGGACCCAGTTCCTTTCTGAGCCCTGCCTCACCCTTGTTTCAAATACCCTTACAGGCTGAGCACTAAACTCACATTGCGGTCCAGCCAGGCAGATGATGAGGGACTGTGTTTGGCTGTCTGCAATCCTAGTGTTACAGTTAGAGGAGATTTTCTTTCTGGACACACTGAGAAATTTCTTCTCCGTGTCTGGATCTGGGAATCTTTGAGCTCTCTATTGTCCTTTACCAATTTTTCCTCCCGACCAGAAGACTTTAGACTATGCGTGTTTCGAGCTCCTCATTTTCTGTCGGTAATTCGTCCAGGGACGCTAAGACCAACCAGCCAGCATCATATTTCCTGCTCTGCCACAGAAATTTAAAACTGTCACGTAGAGAGTTGCTAATTCCCGACACCTCACAAGTGGTGAGTTAGGGTAAGCAAATGGACATACGTGACATACTAGGTTAAACAGTTCACACCAAGGCTTATCTGTGTACCCCACAGAAGTAGAAGGGAGATCATGGTGTCTTTAGGTTTCAACAAATTGCATAGCCAACTTCAGGATCCCCTGACACCATTAATGAATGGCATCATTATAATTCTGTGTCAGTCAGAATGTACTAGAGAAACAGATATAACACAAGGTATACAAATGTATAAGTTACAAGATTGGCTACACAGCCCCTACCCATACCGCAGGGGCAGCCCTTCTGGCTGGGGAGAACCAGGAAGGAGGCCATGCCCCCCTCCATGAGGCTGGGAAAAAAGACCCCTCCCCCACAAGCAACCAGCTGATTTGGAGGAGTAGAGGCTGAGGTGGTAACAAGGAAGTAAAGACACAACCTAGTGCTTGTACTGTGCAAAATTGTATTATGCAATGTCTGGCTGATTCCACTCCTCTTTTCCTCCTGCCCCTCACAGGGATTAAGGTCCTCAGGGTCCTTTTTCCAACAACTACAGACGCCTGCAAGGAGGAGAGAACAACTCACCCTGAAAGACTCTGGGGTTGGGGTTTGGCCTCCCTAGTTGACAATTTTCCTTGGTTAGGGAAGGGACTGAGGAGCATCTGGCCTGATATCTTTTTTTTTTTTCTTGAGACAGGGTCTCACTATGTAGTTCAGGCTGGCCTCAAAGTCATGGTGATCCTCCTGCCTCAGCCTCCCAAGTGTTGAGATTACAGGTGTCTGCCACCATGTCCACCATCAGTCTGACATCTCTGCTGCAGCTGAATCACTCTGGCCCTGGCCTAGAGATGGCCCCCCAGGAGACTGCACAGCATAGCCGTTCTCCCAGTACGCCAAAGGCCTGCAGTGGAGACTTCTGCTACATGCAGACTGTCCCTGTGAGAAGAAGTTCTTCCCCTGACAGCACGTGAAACACCCAAGACCTTCCCTGGTCCTCAGCGATCTAACCTGGGAGAGACGGGCCTAGGGGAGATCAGTTGCTGAACAGTGAGACAGGAAAGCTCTGGTTGGCACAGAACATCACTGGGCCCAGGACATCTACAGAGCTTCTCGGGGAAGGCTCCACGCTAAGCCTTGATGGCAGAAGGGCAGGACCAGACAGACTAGGAAGTGAGAGAGCTGCCCAGGGAGGGGGCAGCACGCCCAGAGGTGTGAGCGGGGAGCTCAGCGTCCAGGTTTCTTTTAATTTTTATCTTAAAGAGGGTAAAATTAAACACAATAAAACACAACAAAACAGAACATAAGAAAGCAATGTAAGATACATAATTTCGAATCAAGACAACCAGGGATCTTCACTATCTATCATATTGTCTCTTGTTTGCTTCCAAATAGTTGTCCATATCTTCGCATACAGTGAATTCATACAAAACAACATAGTATAAAACTGATCCAAATAGGATGATGAAGGGGTTTTAGGTCTTCAAGTCCAGACATCGGGGAAGTCAACAATGGCTGTCACAGTGTCTCTCATTCTCTTCAAAACAGTTGTCCATACCTTCCAGTATGTTGAAATTAAACAAAACAAAACAGATTAAAATCACTCTGAACAAAGAATAATAGTATTGCTGGATTTCACATTATGATGCTACGGAGTCAGCACTGGGTACTGTAGTGTCTCTTTTTCTTTAAAGCAGTTGTTCATGTCATCATGCATTATATAATCAGTTCTCGTAGACTGTTTATAAGTTCTACGCATGCATGAGTCTCTATGTACACCTATCCTTTCTGTATTAGAGGGAAAAACAAAACAAAGCAAGACAAAACAAAACAAATTCTTAGAGAAACCCGAAATGAAAAAGTCATATAAAACTGCAATATAAGGTGATCTACAGTGGTTACTATGATGTCTCTTGTTATCTTCAATAGAATTGTCTATATCACCAGGCATGGTACAATTGAGTATAGCAGCACATAACAATATTAATTAAAAAATTGAAGATATTATAAGATTTCAAAAGCAGGTAATAATCAAACCAGAATGGGTATCCTAGTGGAGCTTGTCATTTTCAGTGTAGTTGCCTATACTCTCAGACTTGATATTATCAATCATAGCAGATTCAAATAAAATTAGTCAATACAAAACAGCAATCTAGGGCTGGGGATTTGGCTCAGTGGCTTAAGCGCCTGCCTGGCAAGCACAAGGTCATGAGTTCAATCCCCGGTACAAAAAAAACAGCAATCTAACCAGACTCAAATAAGATCATTCATAGTAAAACAGTATAAGTTATAAAGGGCTTCAAATTAAGTTAATAGGAAATTAAGGATGATTACCGTATTATATCCTGCTATTTTCAGGACAGCTGTCTGTGCCCTCAAATCTAGTATAAGTAGACAAACTGAAACAGAATATAATCCATCTAAACAGCAGTGAGAGTGATGTGGATTTTAAATCCTGATACACTATTAACAATATCCTCTGCCTTCCTTTTTTAGACAATTCCTCCCCTTTCACTCCCACAGGGTGCACTACACATTTTGGGTCCCATAACTCCCTGAGTTTTTAGATTTGGGGGGGGCAACCTGCTATTTACCTAAGTGGTTCTGAACCTTCCCACTCCTGGACTTGATCTCAGGTTGTATTCCTTTACCTAAAAAAGCCTCAAGGTTTTCCTTCGTTATAGCTGAGTAGTTCTCTACTGCACATAAGTATCCTGGTCTTTCCAACCTATCTGCAGGTGGTGGTTGAGTTGTCCCTATTTCTCTCTGGCTCCCTGTCACATAGAGCATTGTTTTCTCATATTTGATTTTCAGTCCATAAACCCTCTTTCAAGTTGATTGTATTTCCTGTACATAGCATCTCGATGGACCCTACCTCCTGATCTACTCTGCCTGTGTTTCTTTTGTGTATCAAGGCCATCTATGTTAGAAATTATAGCCAACCATCACTGCCTCATTTCTGCTATGCTACTTTTCTGCCATTGGTTGTCTACTTTTCTCCTGCATTCTATCCCATTCATTGAGGCCTCTGTGCCATTGTTTCTGAAATCCTAGTATTTTTTTCCCTCTTTCTCTAGAATGTCCTTCAGTATTTTTTGTAGGGTTGGATTGGTGGTCACAAATTCCCCCAGTTCCTCTTTATCATGGAAGCATCTTGTTTCTCCATTAATTTTGAGAGACAGTTTTTCAGGGTACATCAATCTGGGTTAGAGGTTATTTCCTTTCAGGGCTTGGAGTACTTCACTTCAAGCTCTTCTTGATCTGATGGTCTGTGTCAAGAAGTCTGCTGTGATTTTGATGGGTTTTCCTTTATCGGTGTTCTGTTTTTCTCTGATGGCTTTTAATGTTCTGTTCTTGTGATGAATTTCTGGGATCTTGATTATTATATGTCTGGGTGTATCTCTGTTTTGGTTGTAGCTGGCTGGAGTTCTGTATGCCTCATACATCTGAATATCATTTCCTTTTCCTATGCTTGGGAAGTTTTCCTTAATTATTTCTGTGAATAGCCTTTTTATTTCCTTTGTATTTACCCCTGCTTCTTCACTCACGTTTTTTATTCTTAAGTTATAGATCCTCTTGTCATCTTCTAGCCTTTGTATTGTTACTGCCTGTTTCCTTGTTATTTTTAAGAGATCTTTCCTTTCACGATCAGTCATTGCAAAGCTATCTTCAAGTTTTGTTAATCTATCTCTAGTTTCTATGAAACAATTTTTCCAGCTTTCAATGGAGTTTTTAATTTTCTGGTAATCTCTTTGAATCTGTTTCATGTATTCTAGGTTTTCTTAATATTCTTCATCAAACATTTCTCTCCTTTTTTTGTGTTCCTCCATTCTTCTGTCTGTGTCTTCTTGGAAGGTGCTTAGCATTTCTTTTATTAATCTTCTTATATCTTGCCTTACTTGAATTAATATTTCAGTTTTGAGCTTATCTATGAGGTTGCAAAAATATCTCTTTATTTCCACTGATGCTGTGTCTGATGTTGCATGCTTGCTGCCCTCCATCTCTTTTGTATTTACCTCTCCTGGGTCAATATTCATGGGTTTGGGGGCTTTTCCTTATTTCTTTCTCTTGTCATGCTTTTGGTTTCTTCCATACAGGTGTATAGTGGAGGTCTCAGCCCCTTTCCTTGTTGGCTATGGTTCTTCTGAAGAGCACTGGCTAGGGAATTCTGCCCTCTCCAGTTTGCTGTTGGTCACTGAGGTGCAAGTAGGGGTGGTGTATGCCGGCCCCTCCCCTTCGGGTCAGTCAACCCGCAGGGGCCTTCACGTTAGTGTGTGCTGTACCTACGGAATCGGTTTGGGACAACTCACTGGGTCCCAGCCAGAGGCCTGCCCAGGCCAGGCAGATCCCACCAATGTGCTCTGGGCAGGGAGCAACCAACTGAAGTCACTGCTGTTCCTCCTTCAGGCCCATCCTGCCCGATTCCAACATGTCGTCCAGTGGGCCGCCCCTTTCCCCTGGGAGGGTCTTATTCCAGGCACTCACCGCCGGTTAGTGCAGGTCTCCATGCTATGTCCTTTCTCTGCTGGGCTCGCAGACCCCTGACTTCAGTGCGACCGAGGCTCCAGGGACGAGCGCACTGTGACCGCGAGCTCGGGCAGCTCCAGGGAGAGCCCCGAGGCCAAGAATCTGCGCTGCTTCGACGGCAGCCCCGCGACCTGGTGTTTGGCCAGCTCTTTTCCTGTTAGTTTCTTCGTGGGTCAAGATCCATCTCCCTCTGTCTGGACCTCTCCAGGATGTTTTTATTTCAGCATCTAAGTTGTTTCTCTCAGAGGAACGCTGTGCTTTGCCGCTTACTGGTCCACCATCTTTAGCTCCTCCGGCACAACCCTTCCTCCCAGTACCCTAATGGCTTGCCTCAGTGGCTGGTTTGGCACAGTGCTGAGATGACTCCACCAACAGCAGGCTGGGGGAGGTAACAAGCAATGTCAGCCAGCGGTTGGACCCTAGGCATCTAAAATAATGCTACCTCCCCGAAAATGTCCATGTCCTAAGTCCTGAAATCTACACACAGGTTACATGGCAAAGTGCAATCAGAGTTTCTAATGAGCTGATCTTAAAATAGATTCTCCTCAACTATTTCAGTGCTCTAATACAAAGATGCAGGTTCTTAAAAATGGAAAAGGGCCGGGCACGGTGGCACACACCTGTAATTCCAGCACTTGGGACTTGGGAGGCTGAGGCAGGAGGATTGTTGCAAGTTGAAGACCAGCCTGGGCTACAAAGTAAGCTCCAGACCAGCCTGAAGTGCATAGCAAGACCTTGTCTCAAAAAGAGACACACACAAAAAAAAAAAACATGGAAAAGGATAACCAGATCCAGTGGTAGAAGCCTGTAACCCTCTGGGATGATGAGGCAGGAGGGTCCCAAATTTGACCTCAGCCTGGGTAACAATTTAGCAAGACCCTGGCTCCAAAAATGTTTGTAAAAGGGCCAGGCATGTTGCTCAGTGCAAAGACCTTGCATTCAATCCCTAGTACTCCAGGGGTGGCAGGAGAAGCAGACAGATGGCAGCAGCAGGTTCCTCCTGGAGGCTGCTGACTTTGAAGACAGAAAGGGTCATGAGCAAAGAAATCCTGGCAGCCTGTTCAGGTTGGAAAACGTAAAACAGACTCTCTAGCGCCTCTCAAAAGAACACAGCACTGTCAATAAATTGACTTAGCTAGTGAGACCAATTTCAGACCTCTGATTTCTCAAATGCTAAGCACAAAGTTGCAGAAGGCCAAGCGAGGGCTCATCTCAAGACAACATGTGGGTGTGGTTTGTCTGGCAGAGCAAATCCCAGTGAGATTCACAGAAGACCTACAAAGTTAAGAAAATTATACTTACAAAAATGCCACCAGCTGTTATAGGAAGCGACCGAGGTAGTTAAAAAAAAAAAAAAAAGTTTTAGGACCCCCTCCCCCAACTTGCTTCTGCTTTCCAGATAACCCATTCCCCACTGCTAGCTCTAACCTGGACCTGGTTATCAGAAAATTATTTGACAAGTGAAGAACTTCCAAAGGGCTTTGATGTAATTCATGAGTGCTCAGGAAAACTCACTGAAACATCCAATCCCTGCCTGCAGCAGAGAAATCCCTAAGGGACACAATAAGGAATCTCCTGGCCAGGCGTGGTGATGCACACCTGTAATCCCCGCTCTTGGGAGGCTGAAGCAGGAGGGCTGCTGCGAGTTCAAGGCCAGCCTTAACTACATAGCCAGGCCTTCTCTTAAAAAAAAAAAAATCTCCTCCTGAAACATTACTAAACGTGCTTTTGCCCTGAAAGTACACAAGCCGTCTATCCTGCTGACAGATTTTTGTATTTAGCTGCCTTGTTCAAAGGAACATCATTTTGTTTACTCTTCTTAGCTCAAAAGCGCCATGAACGCGGTGGCTGAGGCATAATCCTGAACTGAAGGATAAGGAGAATAGAAACCCAGCTACTCTGGGTCTTGATCAGGAGCAAGAAGGAAGACAACCTCCCAGCGCCAGCACACGTCTGCACACGCGCCACGGCCAGCGTTCCCAGGATCCTTGGCGGCCACGTCGCTTCCCGCCCTCAGGTCCTCTCTTTTGGATTCCGCGTAATTGAAAAATGTGCAACAAAAAAATCATAACGGATAATAGATTGTGGGAGCGAGAACAAACGGAAACTTCTCTGCCAAGTATAGTTCAGGAAGCAGAGCAGATTATAAACCTGACAGCTAGAGGAGAAGAGTTTTGGCCTGAAACAAACTGTAGAGATTTCTGGGAAATGGAGTCCAGTGGGCGGTGATGGGTCTTATGCGCATGGCCGGAAGTGACGCATCCGCTGCGTCCACTTAGCGCGACCGCTGGGGCAGCGTCTGGTACAACGTTTCTGAGCTAGGTGTTTATTTTGTTTTTTGTCTTTGTTTGTTTGTTTGTTTGTTTGTTTGTTTGTTTGTTTGTTTGTTTTTTGAGACGGGGTCTTGCTCTGCAGTTCAGGCTGGTGTTTGGGTTTTCTTTCTTTTTTTTTTTTTTTTTTGCTTTTTTTGAGACAGGATCTCGTGCTGCAATTCAGGCTGGCTTCGAATTCGCAGTGATCCTCCTGCCTCAGCTTCCCGATGACAAGCGTGCGTCCCCACGCTCGGCATGAGCTGGAGCTTATTGCCGAGGCAGATCACCTGTCTCCTTCGCGGAACCCTGCAGCGGCTTTTTCACGTAGATTCTGCTTGAGACGTTGCTGAGGGGGTGGCTGTGGCTAGGGAGACGCAGCGTGGTGGGGCTGGGCCTAGCACGGCGGACTCAGACCGGACTTCAGGGCAGAGGGCAGAGGGTGGCAAGGAACAAGACTCCGGTCGGGGAGCTGTCAGAGCAGCCCTGCAGGTTAGGACTGGGGGTGCTGAGCGGCCACGCTGACACCCAGGGAACTGCTGGGAGGCGGTGGCACCCAGTGGGAGGAAGGTGAGGCGTGGCAGAGGGAACAGATTGCAGGAGATCCCGCTTCTTGCCCCACGTATCCACTAATCCTTCTGCGTGACCAGGACCAGGTCGTGAGCTATCTTTTCCACTAATGGTTGGGGACAGACCCTTTTTAAATAAAGAATTCTGGGGTCAAAATGTGTGAAGGCTTGAACCACCTCTTGAGTACCTACCTCTTGGCCCAAAGTCTGATGAACTGTAAGAAGGAGGTTCCTGGTAAGAAAGATGGGATGTGCCCGGGGAAGACGCCAAACACTTCCCCCCTCCCCCACCCTGTTTTTTGTTTTGTTTTGTCTTAGTTTGATTTGGTTTCCTTTGTTTTGTTTTGTTTTGTTTTTTTGGCACCAAACTCACAACTTCTCACTTGCCAGGCAGGTGTTTACACTGCTGAGCTAAATCCCTGGCCCTGTCTTGTCGTTTTGAGACAGGGTTTCACTATGCAGTTCAGGCTGGCCTGAATTCACTTTGTAGCCCAGGCTGGCCTGAAACTTGCACTGATCCTCCTGCCTCAGCCTCCCAATTCCTGGGATTACAGGTGTGTGCCACCATGCATGCCCAACCATTCCAGCCCTTCTTCAAACAGCCAGAGATGCTTATGGTCTCTTAACCAGTAATTCTCCACTAAAGAAAGGTCAACATAACATTTAACTATTTTGTTTACCTGGAAAAAGTGTAATCAAATAAAATGTTTTTGAAAACATTCATATTCTCTCTTTATATTTTCCCAAAATAGGTTTGACTTTGTAACCTTTTTATTTACATGTAGCAGAATATGATGAACATTTTCCCATTTCAGTGAGTATTCTATCAAATCATTTGTTTTTTCATTTGTATTTTGTGTTTTTAAGACAGTCTGACTAGCTCAGGCTGGCCTCGAACAGCATTGAGCCTCCTGCCTCAGCCTCCCATGTGCTGGGGTTACAGGTGTGCACCGCTTTACCCAGCCCAAATCATGTCTAGTACATTATTCTGTGTAGCCCTATCAGAGTAGGAACTCTCTTTTTCCTGTTTTTTCTTGACTTGAATAGGTAATGGTGTGTTTATTTTTATTTTTTAAAACATTAGCTCTTGAAGGGGCTGGGGTTTAGCTCAGGGGCATTAAGTGCCTGCCTGGCAAGAGCGAGGTCATGAGTTCAATCCTTGATACAAAAAAAAAAAAAAAAAAAAATTAGCTCTTGGATTTCCTCACCCCCTTTTTTTTTTTTAATCCGTAGCGGGGATTGAACTCATGACTGCGCTTGCAAGGCAGGCGCTTATGTCCCTGAGCTAAACCCCCAGCCCTCCTCAATCACTTCTTAATATTTTTGTTTTGTTCTGTTGTTTTTCAAGACAGGGTCTCGATATGTAGTTCAGGCTGACCTTGAACTCACTGTCCCAGGCTGGCCTCAAAATTGGAGTGATCCTCCTGCCTCAGCCTTCCAAGTGCTGGTATTCCAAGCTTGCACCACCATGCCCAATCTAATATATTTTATTAGTGACTGACTTTTGCTTTCCTTAGAGTTATTTTAAAATTTATGTTTTTAACCTCGAGTTGAAATCTTAGGGTTTTTTTGTGGTTTTTTGCTATTTTTTTCTCATTTACACTGGAATTTTCAGGCTGTGGACTGAAGCAGTTCTGAAAGTCCTTTTTTGCAGTATGTTCATGAAAATATGACAGCAGCTGCTGGGGAGCGCTGTTCGAAGGAATGGCAGGCTTACGAAAGCCTTAGCGTCTCCCGCCACCTTACTGCCAGCTCTTCCCCAGTGTCTGAATGACTGGAAAAAGTGGGCATTTTGAATCAGTTCCGAATAGCACAATTGAAGACACTCATGAAAGGGACTTCTAGAACTGCTTCTGAAAGCGGCATGGAAACCAGGCAAGGTGGCACACACCAGTAATCCCAGCTCTCGGGAGGCTGAGGCAGGCGGATCACCAGGAGTTTGAGGGCAGCCTGGGCTACATGACCAGACCTTGTCTCAACAAAAGATAAAAACAAAACAAAGCGGCAAGAATGATGGGGTCTGTTCAAAGCAAGGGGGAGTATTCTGAAGGGGATTAAGGACAATATGTCTTTTACTGTAATCATTTAATTTCAACATTCATTTTCATGAGGCCCTGGGTTCAACTTTCAGTACTGCCAGAAGTAAAATAAACACGTACACACCGCACCGCTCCTTATTCCTCATGCCTAGTCCCAGCGCGGTGCATCTGTAATCCCGCCCCCAGGTTCCCTTCCACTGTCGGGTTCTGGCTGTGTGTCTTGCTGCCGTCTCCGTCTCCGAGCAGGGCCCTGCTGAAATGCCTGATCTCCACCCATCCCCTCCGCCTCAGGGCGCATCCGACTTCCGCTTGGCAGTCCGGGCTAAAGGACTGAAGGCGCAGTGCTTGCTCACACCGACCGGCCGGTTTCCTAGCCCCCCTCCCCCACCCAGAGCCTGGACCAGCCCGCGGCCCTCCCGCCCGCACGGCCCCTCCCCCGGAGGAAGCCCGGCCCCCTCCTGCAGCGCCAGCCAGCAGCGGCCTCCGCCATCTCCCGATCATCCTGCCCGCCCGTCTGTTCGCCTTGCAGCCAGACCGCCCTCCTCCGCCTCAGCCCTGGATCTTACATTCTCAGAAAATCTGGCTTTCCGATTTCTGCTCCTGGTGATTCACAGTACGAACACTCTTATGTTTGTTTTCCCCATTTAACTTCCAGGGACCTGTTAAACTTTGGCTAATTGCTACATATACTTTCTATTTAATGTTTACTAGGATGGTGGACATATTTAGATAAGAGACAAGATTTTGTTAACTTATTTTACGTTTTTTTGAGACAAAAGCTCACTATATAGGTGCAGGCTGGCCTTGAACTTAGTGATCCTCCTGCCTCAGCCTCCCAAATTCTGAGATTCCAGGTGTGCACCACCACCCCTGGTGAGATGCTGTTTTCTCTAGCTTCAGGCACACGGAGGCGACAGGTAAATGCTATCGTTAAACCACCCAGACCTGAACCTTTAAGATCTTTCCCAGCTTCCCCAAATGCATGGGTGTTAGCACCTGTCTTTCCAGGGCCCCACACCTTTCAGGTGTGACTACTGCTTTCACCCAAAACGGGTGGAGACTCGAGTCCCCTGCTCCGAGGGCCAGGCTGAAGGAGGGGATGCCGGAAGTCCAGAAACCTGGTCCTCTTGGGTAAGAAAAATATTGAAGGTTGAAAATCAGCTTGATTTTGAAACGCTGTGGCACTTGCTCTCCAGGGTAATTTGTGAGGTGTTAGAGGTGCTCACTGCTCCTGGGGACCTTTTTGGCAAACGGCAGTTTCACCCTGCTTTCCCTGTGGCTGCACCCCAGGGCTCTCATCTTTGGGTGCGCATGAGAGTTCCTCAGGGCAGCTCCTCCGTGCTCAAGTCCCCATCTTCCCAGCTAGGGTGCTTAGCTCCCTGCCTGATCCCTCAAGGCTGTCTTTCACCCCTTCCAGAAATGCTTCCCCTCACCGTGGCACTGTCCTCCTGCTGCGTCTGCTCAGCACATGCTGGCTGAGTGCAGTGGATGTCACAGGCCTGTGCCCTCCTGAGTTCTGGCTCTGATTCCAACCTCAGAATCTTGTTTCCCCCTTCACAAGGACTTCGTGTCCCAGCCTGGCATGAACTCTGAATTGGAACAAAAAAGTCCCCTGGATGCTAGAGATGATCTAGGCATAAGTCTAAACCAGTGAGCTTCTGACACACCCAGTAGTGACTGGGTACTCTAGCAGCCCTGACAGGTAGGTGCTGCCACTGGTCACTTCCTCAGCTCCTCCCCACCCCACCCCACTGTGGGCATTACCAGGTCACCTTGGTCCTCCTGGCACCTTGCCTGTTTGGAGTCACTGAGAATCTCAAGTACCCACCTTCACCCATTCTGCACAAGCAAGCAGAGCGCCAGCCCACCCTCTTGTCAGCTGCCTTTAAAACCTACCAGTGATAAAAAACATTTGGCAGGTTGTTTTTTTTTATTTGCAGCATGGAGGATCAAACCCCAGGCCACTGTACCACTGAGCGAACATCCCCAGCCCCAGCAGGCCAGGGTCTAAGCTCCCTGGGGAGGACTTGGCCTTGCAATGTTCCTACCTCAGCCTCCCCAAGTGCCAAATTTGAGCCACTGCACCCAGCTATTGAGCAACTCTTTAAAACTCATTTAAGCCTCCTAAGTAGATTGCTTCAAACTGTGCCAAGAACTGTGAGCAGAAGGCGCCACACAGGCCAGCACCTATGGGCAGAGAGGACTGGAAGTGTGGGGATCCTCCTGGGGCAGGAGGGTCAGGCACTTGCCCTGCCAGCTCAGGAAAGAGCAGGTTTATGACAGCACAGCCGAGTCTCTGAGAAGCCCTGTTGGCCCCTGGTTTGAAGCTGAGAAGTGTTCTGAGTGACCAGAGCCCCACATCTGTCCCCAGCAGAGCCCGGCCAGACTGCTCTTCTGACTTACGCAGCCTGGAGGCTGCCCCACCCCCACCTCAGGCCTCTAGTTTGAGGCCAGGGCTCTCCTGGAGCTCCTCCAGGCACAGGGCCAGTTCCCTGTGCTTCCCAAATGCAGGTTTCCGGGCCCTGAGCCGTTCCCATGCAGCGAGCGTGGCAAAGCCTTCATCCAACAGCCTCCCAGACACCGGCCCGGCAGGCAGAATGGCAAGGCTCCCCAGTTATCAGTGCCAAGGACCTAGGGAACCCCACACTCTGAAGTCTCCAACCCAGGGATACAGGTGAGAAGAGCCACTGGCTGACCACAAAGGGGTGAGTTACAGGGACCCCGCATCAGGAGGGAGGAAATTTTCAGAGACCCAAGGATGGAGAAGTCACAAAAGTGAGGCATGCAGCTCGGTGCCTGAGCCCCTGGCTGTGCTACCGGTGTCCTATGCTGTCCTCCCAGATTAAACTGCTGGAAGAGAAGGGCTAAGAAAGTGTCTGCAAAAGGCAATGCTCAGTCCAGTTTCCTTCCCAAGTTTATCCCATACAGAGAAGAATGTCACCCACCAGCAGTTTGTCACTCAGGAGTACCTTACAGGTCTAGGTCTGTAGGGAGCAGCTTAAGGTAATTGCCGCTGTCCCTCCCCTCCTGCCTGAGGGCATTCTGTGTCAGCCTACATTACCCACGATCCTCTCCTGCATTTAGCGGATATGACGAGGGCCCAGTCATGGTTACCACGTACCCCTACCTAGCAACAGCTTCCTGCCTCTAGCTCGTCCTTATTTGGATAGATCTTGCTAACTAATCAGCGGACATGCAACGTGCTTACCCTGCCCAGGTCCATGTTTTGCCCCCCACCACTTACAAAAACCCTGTGCCCTACACATCAATAAAGGAGACTTGATTGGAAGCCCTCAATTTGTCGCCGTCTCTCCTCTTGCCCTGCCCACCATCCCGTTCCCTCTCCAGGTAAGACTCACCACCGATTGATCTGCGGGCCGGATCACAGGTCCTGCCACCACAGCCCCACTAACCACCCCACAAAAGCCAAGGCCCCCAAGCAAGCAGTCGGCTGGCTGTTGGACCATCTTTTTATTGAACTGTTTTACTCTGCTTCTTAGCTCTGTGGAGAGAAAAAAAGACCCTGTTAGAAGAAGGCAAGAAAGATCCAGTGCTCACCCAGCCCCCACCCATCTCCATCAGTACATCAGCCGCCCCGGGCTCAGCCCCAAGCAGTACACGTGGCAGTCACTCACAGCCGGGCACTCGATGGCGCCGCTGTTGATGTCATCTATGATGTCATGAGGGTGGCGGTTGTCCACATTGCAGCCCACAGACTGGGCAGTCCCTAGGATTTCTTTAATGGTTCCTACAACAAAGGGGTGATCAGTGGAGCTCTTCTCACTCCCCACAACTCTAAACTCAAAAACAGAGGGGTGAGGGAAGTATTTTGAGTTTCACAGCAGGCAAGAGAGGGAATGACACCCCACACCCTAATGCACATCTAACACTCATCTAGCTGCCCCAGCCCTCCCTTCGATCAGGAAACTTAGGCCTCCCCCAGTGAAAACACCCCACCCCCGGGCTGCTCTTACCAGAGAGTTCTCTGGCTAAAGACCGGTGGCGCATCTGCCGGGCAATGTTGACAATCTCATCAAAAGTGATATTTCCACTGTGCTTAACTGTAGAACAGAAAAGACTCGGTGAAGATTTTGTGACAAGCCACAGCCAAAAGGCCACACAGCATGGCCTTCCAACCTGCCTTGGGCTGTGCCCATGCTTTCGGCACAGAGCCGCCCACGCCAAGAACAGCCCTGTTTCCTTAGCTGGGGTCACTGTCAGCTCACCACTGGATTGCACCAGCCAACAGGGAACTGGTCAGGTGCAGTGGCGGGTGGCTAGGGAACCCAGGCGTGCACTGTGACGCCATCACACGAGGGACCCCAGGTGTTTTAAACCAAGCTTAAGTCACTGGGGCAAAGTGCCCAGTGTATTGGTCAGAGCTAAGTGGCTTCCTGACCACAAGTCACTGCTGCTTCCCAGGTGTTTGTCCCTGCCCACAGGGACCAGAGGATGGCAGCACTCATTGAGCAGCTGTACCCATGCCACCCCAGGTTTCATCCAAGGGTATCAAACACTGGATGCACAACACTGTCACAAGCCACTCTCCAACCTAAGGAAATGCCAACTCACTGTTTTTCTGCTTTTTTCTGTCTCTCGGCGGCTCCTTGAGGGCTTTGATGATCAGGGCGGAGGCAGATGGTACCACCTCAATCTGAGGAAGAGATGGAGATGTTAAGTGGTCTGCTCAATGCCACACACGTGACAGATTGACATCTGAGCTTCTCTATGCCTTTGACCCAGTTCCTACTCTTGAAAAACCTCCCCACCACTGCACCCACTGGCAGGAGGACCCCGGGTGCAGAGTCTGAGGGCTATTGCCTCTGCCCTCCCTCAAGCCAAGCATGAGCAGCACACACCTGAGCCTGTCTGTTCTGAATAGTCAGCTTCACCGTAATCCTCAGACCCTTCCAGTCACCAGTGGCCTTGGCGATGTCGTCACCCACTTTTTTTGGAGACTGCAGATATAAAAAAGCATGTAACCACGGCGTGCCCAGAGCCACATGAAGCACCTAAAGGTACCCAACTAACCGAGGCACCAGTAGCCCTGTTTAGTATGAACTAGAGAATTAAATCTTGAGAGGTCACGGCCACAACAGGTCCTAGGTCTCTTATGCTAAAGACCTCAGCGGTAAAACAGAACTTTTCAACCCTGGCTTCCCCAAAATCACCCGGGGAGCTTTAAGGATGCCAGGCTCTCACATCAGGCCAATCCAAGCCTGCTGGTAAGAACATAGATCTGAGCATTTGCTACTTTAAATTCCTCAGTGAGCCTAAACAGTGTCCCTCCTTGATGCCAGCAGAACTAAGCACCAAGGAGCAAAACAATGTTTGGCCAAAGGGAAAACGCAATGAGGGCTGGATCACTGTCTGAGAAAGCAACGAGCCACTACCTGCCAGAACCCCCACCTCACCTTTTCTTATTGGTGTTGCAATCGAACTCAAGACCTTGCACTTGCCAGGCAGGCGCTGTACCACTGAGCTGTATTCGGAGGCCCCATCGCCACCCCACTTTATCTAAAGTTACTGTGCCCACGTCCTCATCCAGGAAAACTAAAAAAAAGTTGACTGCCCAATGTCACCAGGCCCAAGCCCCTCCCTAACTCCAGCCCGCAGGAACACTAAAACCAAACGCAGCAACTAGGTTACAATGCCAAGTTCCAAGTCCCACTTTCCACGCGTGACATTTGTATGGTGGCCAGTGCCAGCACAGCAGCTCAAGGCCTAACATCAAGGAACGGTCATGTTTGCACAAACCAGAGCAAAACTCCGCTGTCAAGTACGGAAAGAGAAGGCCCTCGGCGGGGGTGACTTACCAGACCCAAGGGGCCGATCTTGGGGGCCAGGGCAGACGTGGCGCCGACTTCACCACCGGTGCACCTCAGGTACACTGGGAGAGAGGGAGGGTTAGAGCCTCTGCGGACGGGACCCGAGTCGCAGGCCCCCTCCCCACGCCAGTCAATGGCTCTTCTCCGATTAGCGCCGAGCCTCTGCTGGGAGGTGCAAGCGGCCCCGGCCCGAGCCTTACCCTAAGGCGCGCGGGCTGCAAGGCCGCCGCAGGTCGTCCGGTCCTCCCTCCCCATTTATACGCGGGGCAGCTGAGGCCCGGCAAAGGAAAGCCCTGCCCCGGCCACACAGCGCCGGAAAACTTCTAGAAGCCCAGCACGAAAACACATGCGGCGCGGGCCGCAAGGAGCGAGGAGGCTCCATCCGCAGCCCAGGCTGCAGCTAGGGCACGCACCGACTTTGATCTCGTTGGGATCGAACTTGGGCGGCATGGTGGAGGCGGCTGGTGTCGGATGAACCCGGATTCGGGACGACCGAAGAAAGTTGCACCTTAGCCTCCTCCTAACCGAAAGCCGAAAGACCGGAAATACCCCTGATCACGCAGGATATAGGCAGGAAAGCACTACTCTCGCGAGAACGACTGGCTCCGCCCACTCTCTGAGCGACGCCCTTGTCGCCATGTTTCTTGTGGGCATGTACCTGAAGCTGGCTGCCGGAAAGTCAGGTACAGAGGTGGGTTGGGGCTGGGGAATCGGAAAGGGTGTTCAGGACACTTAGTTCAGGGAGCATCGGAGAAAAGCGGGCTTCTGAGAGCCTGTGCCCTGCTAATCCCCATCTTTCATTATCTTGAGGGTCATTTCGGGGTTCCTAGCTCTCAGTCTCAGAGCCCCGCCCATCCCTTGATGGGTCCGCAGCCCCACTCCAAGACCTCCGAGTTTGGCGCCTACGGGCCCCTTCTGACCTCTAGGTGATGTGCGCATTTTAGTTATCCAAACAACCTATTCGGGTCTCTATCCAGTCCACCTCTTAATTCTACGATTCCGCGGTACCCAGGTCCCAGACTTCGTCGTCCTGGTTTCCATGACTTCTTGGGATTTTGCGTTTCGTCCCAGCTCCTGAGTTTCGAGGAGACCGGACTCCAGCTCCGCCAGCCCCGCGCCGATCCCGCGCCCATGACCAAGCCCTCTGACTGACCGGCCAGCCTTGGGGTCCGTCCGAGGTTCCAAACGTCCGGGACCTCACGGTCCACATAGCCAGGTCCGCCACTGCCCAACCCGGCCAGGCAAGGATGGGTGTGGTTCTCCCCATCTGGGCTGAACATCGGGGAAGAGGGTGAATGACGGATAGGCATCGCAGAGCAGAGTGCAAAGAGCTGGGATGGTGGGGAGCCACGGTCACTGGGGAAGATGCTGGGAGAACTGGACATCGAGAAGGAGTGAAGGAAGGCATCATTGGGGAGCAGAAGAGAGCAGAAGAGCTGTCATCAAGGAGGGGTCAGGAAGCCATTCCACATCCTGCAGACAGGTGGATGACCAGCATGCCCTGAGCTGGCTCTGCAGATCTGACAGCCTCCCCAGACAGCCCATGTCCCTATGAGCAGACACCTGTGAGCTCTGTCCATTCCTCTGAGGACCTCGTGTGTGTCAGCTGCTTCTCTTTTCTTTCCAGCTCCTGTAGTAGTTATTACCTGAATCAGTGTTTGTCACTTGTGTGGTGCTTTGTAGCTTCCATTTACTGAGCATTTGTATGTGCCAGGACTGTGTTATGGGCTTCACATACACAGTTGGATTCGCCCAGAACCCAGTGTTACACTTTCCAGTTGAGCAAATGGGCTCAGAGTTGAACAGAAGTGACAGTTGACGGGTGGCAGACCTTGGATGCTAAATGATTGTTTTCTGTCCCACCACTGTCTTTTATCAAGCATGGATCATTGCAGATACCGCAGACCCTAGGCAGGCAGTGAGCACCTGGCTTCTGAATTGAAGACCATGTACTTAGTATCTGTTATTTGAGTACCAAGTTGTTGGGCAAACTGCACACGACTTGAAAGATTGAGATTCCAGGCTGGTTTTGCTGCAATCCAAGGCATAGAACCAGATCGCTGAGCTTAATGGGGTGTCATTTTCTTCACTTGAAACAGGGCTGTGGTGAAAAGCAATTGGAATAATAACGGAGGGTGGTGAAGTGGCTGAGGACTGCTTTTTAATTTTCAGTTGACTCATCAATCTCTTTGGGTACCAGATGAGCTTCCCAGGTCATGGTTGGCTGGTACCACCGTGACAGTGTTGCAGGGGCCAGGGGTGACCCAGTAGCTGAGACTGTCCTTGGAAAGCAGCTGAGGAAATGTCCCTAAGGTGGAGGAGAGATGCAGCCCAGAACGGGAAAGGGTAATGCCAGGGTTTCACAGTGGGCCCAAACCCAGGGCACCAGGCTGCCTTCGTGCTCCTTCCACCCTACCCTACGGTTTATTGTTGCATCAACACAGAACAGAGTAGCAAGTGTGCAGTGTGGGCCCAGGATGGTGGTGGGCGAGGTGTCTGGTGCATGGAGCTCACTGCCCAGCAGCCCAGCTGCAGGGCTCATATTACTGTGCTGCCTGTCCTGGGTTTCAGGGACTGTCACTGATCCCTAGGTGCTAACTTCTCTCCTGTGCCCCAGAGTCTTAAAAATCGCTCTGGGAAAAGGAAAGGATGCCGCTCTTCTTCCGGAAGCGGAAACCCAGTGAGGAGGCTCGGAAACGCCTGGAGTACCAGATGTGTCTGGTGAGGGGAAGTGGGTTTCCCCGACTCCTTCCCAGCTCCCCCTCTGCCCCATGCAATAGGGTTCTGCACTGCCACACTCCCTGCCACCTGCCTCCCCTGCCTTCTGCCAAGTGCCCGTCTCCTTCTGGCTGAGGCACTCATCATTGCCGGCTGGGTTCTCTCTGCTGCAGGAGCTCAGGCTCCAGGAAAGCGGAGGTCACTGGGCCCCCCGCAGGACAGACTAGGGAAACCAGCCATGCCCATGGTCCCTTGGTGCTCCTTAATTCCGTGTTTCTTTGCTTCGTTTGTCCACTCGGATGTTTTGTTTGAACTCTTAAAAAAAAAAAAAAAGTGCTCAGGGCTGGGGTGTAGCTCAGTGGGAGATTTCTTGCCTAGCTTGCTCAAGGCCCTGGGTCCATCCCCAGAACCATGTAATAAATAAACCAATATTCTTTTTCTCCTCAGGCAAAAGAAGCAGGAGCAGATGACATTCTTGACATCTCTAAATGCGAGCTCACAGAGGTAAACCGAGGGCTGTGTGGGGGCTGTGAAATTGATCTTTCCTGTTTTCTTAGATCAAATGGCCCCAGGAATGACGGCTGTGGACTGGGGCTTTGAAAGAAATCAAGAAGAGGGGTGGAAGGAAAGGTAGGGGGATGGGATAAAAAAAAGAATCAAGTTATATCATGTACAGGTACAAATTCCCCATGATGAATGTGATCATGGTAGATTCCTAAAACATTCCAAGAAATCATTTTAAAAAGGTTTTTTTGTTTGTTTGTTTTTTTGAGACAGGGTCTCTCTATGCAGTTCAGGCTGGCCTTGAGCTCACTTTGTAACCCAGGCTGGTCTCGAACTCGCAAGGATCTTCCTGCCTTAGCCTCCCGAGTGCTGGGATTACAGGCATGAGCCACCACGCCCGGCTAATCATTTTAAAAGTTAAAAAAAAAAAAAAAAGCCAGATGAAGTAGTCACAAGATGTTTTCTTAGATTTCATTTTGTCTAAAGGGACTGAGATGATCTTCTGTCTTCAGCATAATCCCTGAGAGTCAAGGAGCCTTATTAGAAAATGCACCCAGAAATTCCTGAGGTGCCGGAAGAGGGAGGGTTCTGCAGCCCCTGACCAGGTCATGATGGGGTGGGCAGGGCGGCCTCTTGGCAGGGCTGGTGAGGGTTGAGCCCGCGCCCTGCCCCGCTCCCCAGGCCTCCGGAATGGAGTGTGTTCCCGTCTGCCCTCGGTCCTCGCTCACCCCCTGCCTGTCTCTCTCACATCAGCGCCAAGCAGAGAACAAACTTGAGACCAACGGGAGATAAGGCTCTGATTCTTCTCTGTCTTCTCCTAGATTCCATTCGGGGCTTTTGCAATGTGCAAAGTTCTGCAGAAGAAGGTGAGCTGAGCTCTGTGTTCAGAGAGTTGCATATCTAAAAGGGGTGGCCAGGGGTGGCCAGGACTCTCTTTCTATGACTGTCAGCCCATACCTGGTCTGCAGGGCAACAAGGACAAAAGGCTGGGCTGGGCTGGGCTGGGGACAGCGCTGTGTCACTCTTGGCTCTGCCCTTCACTGGCTTCATTGAGTTGGGCAACTTCCCTAACTGACTTCTCAGTTTCTTCCTCTGGGAAATGAGGACACTCAGAATTTAGGCTCTCGGAGATACGGGGAGATTTAAGGAGCGATGGAGACAGAGGCTTATGATGCCGATCTGGCAGCAGATGCTTATTAACCGCAGTGTGAGTGGTACCAGTGCTCGCGGGGAGGAGGGGGACGAGGGCTCTTTCACAAGATTAGTGCGGCTCCTGCGCCTTTGGGTGCTGTGGCTTCATGTACGCTAAGCAAAGCCTCTGGACGCAGACAGGTGAGAAGGATTCCATAGGAAGCCCCATCTTGGAAAAAAAGAAAGGCTGATCATTTCTCAGGATGAAAGGTAGAATTAGACATCTAAGATCCTTAAAATTCTAGAAATTAAGATCCACAGATTCTACATTCAGTAGTTTCATGTTTTTCACGGCAGCCCTATTGCACCTATTGACTGGCAGAGGTGAAAGATGCCCTGGGTACCGTGGGGCACTGCCTCGCCTTCGGCCTTCCCTGTCCGCCCTCTTCTGCAGCCTAGCTCTGTGTTTGCCGTGCAGGTGTTGATTGTGCATACAAACCAGCTCACCTCCGTGCTGCCCAAGTCCTGCAGCCTCCTGAGCCTAGCGACCATCAAGGTACGGGGATTCTGCATAGTTTCTGGAGGGACCACTGAAGAAAGGGCTGGGTGCAGTGGGGAGGGGGAGGTGCTGGCGTGAAGCAGCCCCTGTCACCTCCCACTGCTGGGAGCCTGGAGCCCCAGGGGTTCCTCAGTGGGTGGCTGACAGGTGTCTTCCTGCTGCAGGTGCTGGATCTGCACAGCAATCAGCTGACGGCCCTTCCCGATGACATAGGGCAGCTGACGGCCCTGCAGGTGAGGCGTGGGACAGGGGCCCGCTCTCCTGGCAGGTGTTCAGGGGTGCACTGTGTCCCACCAGCAGACTTGGGCTACACAGGGCCAGCCCCACCCTCCCACTGCAGTAGGCCCCCGCCACATTGCTGGCTTGTGCTTTTGGGGACTTCATCTCAAGCTCCTGCAGCTTCACAGTGAAAGGCACCCATGACTCTGCATCTTAAGGATGTCAGGCCCTGCACTGGCTCATGGCTCTCTGCTTCCTGCTGGCAGCAGTCACTGCGCTGATGAAATGCCCACTTTGTGCCAGCCCTGAGCTAAGCCCGACAAGTGTCTTATAGTCACCCTGCAAAGCTGGTGTTAGAGTTGCCTGCATTCCACAGGAAAGGACAGGCTCCTGTAGCATTTAGATCAAAAAGCCACCTCCTGCCCTAGGACTCAGTAAGTCAGGTGTGATGGTGTACACCTGTAATCCTAGCACTTGGGAAGCTGAGGCAGGAGGATCGCCACAAATCCAAGGCCAGCCTGGGCTACATAGACAGCTCAAGAACAGCCAACTACAGAGAGAGACCCTGTCTCAAAAAGACAAAAACAGAAAAAGCCACTAGGACCCAGAAGACCCCTGTCCCCTGGCTGTGGGTGGGGCACCAGCTTTGCAGGGGCCTAGCCCTGGGTTCTATCCTGACACCAAAAAGGAAAAAAAAAAGACCCCATGTGGTGGCTCTGTGATCACCTCACCAAGCCTGTGCTCAGTCCCTGCCTGGCGAGGCCTCCTTGCAGCCCTCTCTTGTGCTAGGGTGACTTCCTGGGACTGTGGGGGTGCTCCTTCACCCAAGCCCAACTGTCCCTGGGAATCCTCCCGTATTCCCTAAGTGGATCCCCTCACGCGTCTCTCTCTCCACCTTGCTTATTTCCTAGGAGGTCTAACTGTGGTCCATAGTTGTTCCTTGGGCCGGGGGAAGAAGCAGGGTCTCGCTATGTAATCAAAGCAGGCCTTGAGCTCACTGCGTAGCCCAGGCTGGCCCTGAACGTGCAGCAGTTCTCCTGCCTCAGCCTCCTGACTGCTGATTACAGACATGTGGCACCATATCCAGAGACATGCTGTCACATTTTATAGAAAACAGACATCCAGAAAGATATTGCTATCACCTGCCCAAGGTCACATAGAGGCCAGAGCAGCAGTGACTGTCCCCACTTTGAGCCACATACATACCTTGGTATGGAATCTCAGCGGACGTTGTAAACATGCCTGTGTCTCTAGAATTGCTGCCCTTGTGGATATCTGACAGTAAAGTTGTAACCATCCTTTGGTTCATCAAATATTTATTTGCCATTATGTTCAGTGGCCACTTAGCTACCCTTTGGATCCATTTTTAATGGCTGCTCAGTGTGGCTTCCTGCCCTCCTCAGCCCCTTAGTGCTTCTCTCTGCTAAGCCAGAGCCTGAGTGCGCCGCCTGCCCAGCCCCCGGCCCTGCTGGCCCCTTCTTCCTCCTCATCTCTCAGATGCTAACATAATAAAATGGACCTTCTTCCATGGGGCGGGGGCACCCCTGTAATCCCAGCACTCTGGGAGGCTGAGGCAGGAGGATCACAAGTTTGGCCCAGCCCGGGCAACTTAGTGAGCTATGAAGACGCTGTCTCATGATAAAACATGGCAAGGGCTGGCAATGTAGCCCAGTGCGAAGGCCCTGTGTCCAGTGATCTCTGATCTATCCCTCCCTTGCAGGGCTGGCGGGAGGAAGAAAGGCCAATGTGTGCAGTGCCCAGGGTGCACTGGACCCGGAGTGGTGGGGAGGGGGCTTCTGAGTCACTGCTGTCTCTGTGTGGCCTCTCGTGTCACTTCCTGCTCTTTCCTAGGTGTTGAATGTGGAAAGAAACCAGCTGACACATCTGCCTCGCTCCATTGGGAACCTGGCCCAGCTCCAGACCCTCAACGTGAAAGGTAGGCAGCCAGGGTGCCCTGTCCTCACGACCCTGGCAAGCTCTGGACTGTGCCAGTCCCATCCTTAGGGTGCCCTACCTGGGAGCCGGCAGTGTGTCTACATGGTAACCAGGGTTCCTGGTGGCCCTTAGCAGGGCAGGGGGCATTGGCAGTCACGGCCAGGCTGAGACTTGGCCACTCAGGTCCATGATCTCAAGTGGACCGGCAGGGCTCAGTGGCTGTCCTGAGTGCATGTCACATGCAGCAACGGGCACCTGCACACTGGGGAGCAGCCAGCAGCGGGGCAAGGGTGTGTGGTGGGGTTGTCCCCAGCTTACAGATGCGGAAACCAGGGCCCAGGAGGCCAAGTCAGTTGTCCAAAGTCATCCAGCAGCAGCCGCCTGTCCCCAGTCCCGAGTCCCCTAAAGATGCTGGACAGGAAATGGGGCCAGGTTTGGGGGCCCTGAACTCTGCCACTGGGGTCTCTCCAGACAACAAGCTGAAGGAGCTGCCCGACACCCTGGGGGGGCTCCGAAGCCTGCGCACCCTCGACGTCAGCGAAAATGGGGTTCAGAGGCTGCCGCAGATGCTGGCTCATGTCCGGACGCTGGAGGTCAGTGGAGATGTTCTCCCCGGAGGCCTCTCTGCGCACCCCCATTCCTCATGGGGTGCCCAGTCCCCAGGCCCCTGAGGTGTGGTGCTTAGGAGTTTGCAGAGACCAGTGTATGACCACATGCAGCCATGTCACTCTGACTGCCACACATCTAGAGGGAAGAAAGTGGTGCCAAGGTGATGCTTGATGAAAGCTGTGGCTCGTGGTCTGCACACTGTAATCCCAGCACTCAGGAGGCTGAGGCAGGAGGATTGCTGAGTTCAAGGCCAGGCTGAACTACATAGTGAGACCCTGTCTCCAAACACATGGACAATGGGGGAGGGGGGGAGAAAAATGAGAGAGAGAAAGAGCAGGACACCAGCTCTCCTGGACTAGGGCCTCGCCTGTACCAAACACAGGCACACCCCAAGAAATGAAGCCTAGGACTTCAGCATCTGAAATTAGGCAGTGGAACAGCTCATGTCAGACCCCGGCACAGGGCAGCCCCTGGGGACAGTGGACTGTCACGGTCACAGCCGAGGGGCCTTCCCATTTAGCTGGCCCTCCAAGGCCCTGAGTCTGCCCCCAAGTCCTGTGAGGGAAATACTGTTGTGCCACTTTACAGATGAAGAAACTGAGGCACAGGCAGTGTATGGAGCCTGCATAAAGGCCATAAGCTAGTCAGCGAGACATGGGCCATGGACGAGCCCATCTGAGCCCCATGTCTGTGCCATTCACCTCTGCGCACGTCTGTGTTCCTGGCAGTGAGAACAGGCCGGCTCGGGGCTCGAGAGCCCGATCCTGTCAGTGCTTTCCTGTCACAACCAGACTGCTGAGCTTGGTGTCAGAGCTGGCAATGAGCAGGGGTGGCCCAGGGACATGGCTTGCTCCATCCAAGCACCAGTGCCAGGGACGCCCCAGGTCCAAGCCAGTTCATCTTCCTGTGCTGTCCACAGGAAGTCCTGTGGTGACAGGGATGTTCCGTGACTGTGCTGTCCCGGTTGGTGGCTGATGCTGAAGCAACCCTCAGATGTTTAGTAGGTGCTGTGCTCTGGGACGGGGGTGCGGCTCGGTGGTAGAGCACAGGCCTGACATGTTCCATCCCAGCTCTTCAAGAAGGCCAGGAAGCTGTTCATTTCATAGCCATGAACTCATGGCCATCCTCCCGCCTCAGCCTCCTGAGTGCTGGGATTACAGGTATATGGCATCCGGCCCAGCAGCACTGCGTACACAAGGGCCTGTCCGGGAAGGCTGCTCATGTCAAGCCAGCAGGAAGCAGAGAGAGAATGGAGGATCAGGGAGGGCGATTCACCCTCCCAGGTCACCCCTGGTGACCACCCTACCCTACCGCACCCCCTAACCACACACTTGGATTAGATTAATCCACTGCACCCCATGATCTAGTCTCCTGGAGACACACTCTGAAACCAGGCATAGTGGTGCATGCCCGTAGTGCTGGCATTACAGAGGCTGTGGCAGGAGGATTTCTCTGAGTTCCAGGCCACATGATAAGGCCCTATCTTGGCTTCTTTTTCTTTTTTCTTTTTTGGTATCAGGTATTGAACTCAGGACTTTGTACTTGCCAGGCAGGTGCTGTATCCCTGGTCCAGTTGGAGGCCCTGTCTTGAAAAAAACCCAAACACAAAACTTAACAATACCCACCTCTGAACATATGAGACCTTGAGTGACACCCCAGATCTCAGCCATAACACTGTGACACTGTGTGTGACACTGACCTGCTCAAGAACACACAGTGGGCTGTGCTGGGCTGGGATTTGGATGCTGTTAGAGCAGCAATGTCCATTGCTGCTTCCCCGGAAACAGTCCGTCCTCTGTACTGGCGTATGGACCACTGGCCACCCATGACACCAAGCACTTGAGATGTGGCAGTGCGACCAAATGTGATGTTGTTTTGCACAGCCTGCCCGTGTTAATCCGCGTTGGCCTTGGCTTCCTGAGCTGGGGTGTCTGCCCTTGGGCCCAGCCCCCCGGCAGGTGCACGCTCACCTCCGGACTTTTTCTGTGTCTGATTACAAAGCTGCAGTCACCTCGCCCCGCGTTCCCTGACTTTCTTTCACACACTCACAATTTGCCCAGCACCCAGGCCTGGTGCCTGCCAGCTGCCTGCTGTGTGCCCTGGAGCTGGGGCCGGGCAGCAGGACACAGTACCCACACGAGTTGGGTCGGGCCATTCTGATTATGTCACTCCACGCTGTGACCCTCATGGTAACGGGCCCCCGTGTCTGCAGACGCTGAGCCTCGATGCCTCGGCCATGGTCTTCCCGCCACCAGAGGTGTGCAGTGCTGGCACCGCAGCCATCCAGCAGTTCCTCTGCAAAGGTAACGGCGGGCCACCACCTCCGAAGGCCACCCTGGGCCAGCCTGGCAGTTCAGGGAACTGATGCAGTAGGTGATCACATGGGGAAACAGAGTCACAGGTGGGGCCCCAGGGTGTGACTCACCTCGACAGGTCAGACATTGGCACGCATGGGTCCTGTCCCCCGTGGGGCTTTCAGCACACACCTGAGACTCACATGTGTCCTCGGATTCACAGCAAAAGCACCGAGCAGCAGAGGAGCGGAAGTGGACAGTTGCTTTTTTTTTTTTTTTTTTGGTACTGGGGGTCGAACTCATGACCTCACACTTGCCAGATAGGCCACTGAGCTAAATCCCCAGCCCAACAGTTGCTTTAATACAGAAACCATTCTGGAGTGAGTGAATCTCCTAAAGATGCCATTTAAGGACAGAAAGGATATTTGCAGGACACATACATTGTCAAGAGACATGCCTCGGAATTTTACCCGAGAGAATGTCCTGATGACCTATAGTGTCTGAAAACAGAGCTGTGTATCATTTTAATCAACAGGAAAAGACTAAAACTGCAAAGCCAAGCATGGTGGAGCATGCCTATAATCCCAGCACTCAGGAGGCTGAGGCAGGAAGATCACTGGGAGTTCCAGGTCACTCTGGGCTACATAATGAGCTCTAAACCACCCTATCAAAATAGTTCTATCCCATCACTTCCCTAAAAAAAAACAAACCTGCAGAGATACTTCTGCTCGCCCACTAAAATGACCCACACTGAACTATCAATACCAAGAGTTAGCAGAGAAGAGGAAGCAACAGGAACTTGGAAAGCTTAGCTTTTGACAGGCTGTGCAGCCCACACCTGGGACACCAGCCCTTAGAAGGCTGAGGCAGGAGACTCACTCGAGTCCTGGAGTTCAGGACCAATGTGGGCAACCTAGAGAGACTCGTTTCAGAAAATAACACTGGTCAGGATTCTGCCAGAGGTGAGCACTGAGAGGGACTCACAGAACCTGCGAGTCCTCAGGCCTGTGCCGAGCTGTGTACCCAGTGGGAAGGTGTGGGGGCACAGGCCCTCTGTTCCCGTTCCACCGAGGAATATCGTCAAGGACCGCCTGGCCAACTTGGGAGGCTGAGGCAGGAGTACTGCCACAAGTTCCAGGCCAGCCTGGGCTACCAAGTGAGACTTCGTCTCAAAAACCCACACACATACACCTGAGCGTGCTAGTCTGGGTCCTGGGCGTGGCTCCATGGTAAGCGCTCACCTGCTGTCCCCAGCCCTGCACACACACGGAGATAATCCTAAAGTCAAATCTGTTACGCTGATAAAACAGCAGAGCCTGTTATTATAGTAATGTCATTTACCTGGGGATTTTAACAGCAGCTCCTTTCAGGATTTCTTATGAATGGCTTGTCTGCATCCTTCCAAGGGGTGGGGCAGGTGATTTCCATCCATGTGGAAGGAGACGGTTGCGGTACAGGCTGCAGAGCCCAGGTCGTTTAGTGCTCTCACACCAGCAGTAACCACGCAGCACAACAGGAAACAACCACATCCGTGGCAGGACGCGGCCGGCAGCTCCGGCCTGGCCTCACGCACAGGAAGCTGTGGGGATGGCCGGACCCCACACCCACCTCTGGGCTGACCTGCCCTTTTCTGTCCCTGTGCTCAGCTGGATTCTCCAGGCTGAGCCTGACACTTGCCCATCCCCAGGCCTGGGAGAGAACTCAGCAGAGGGCCCCCGTGTAGGGAAGACGAGGGCGGCTCTGGTCCCTGCCTGCCACTGTGTGTCCCATGCCCTGCAGAGTCCGGGCTGGAGTATTACCCCCCTTCCCAGTACCTGCTGCCAGTTCTGGAGCAAGATGGAGCGGACAGTGCCCGGGACAGCCCCGACGGACCCCCAGACAAGTTCTCGAGGGAGGAGGCCGAGTGGCAGGTAAGGCGAGCCTGCCTGCTGGCACACACATGTCCATCTGTCTGTCTGTCTGTCTGTCTGTCTGTCTGTCTGTCTGTCTATGCGTGTGTCAGAGATCCTCCACACTCCAGAACCCACCCCGCTCAGACCAGCAGGCTCAGCTTGGCTTCGAAGGCCTCCCCTGGCAGCCGCTGGCTCACTCACCAGCCTCCCCCTCTGGGGCTCCATGGAAACCCCTCCAAGAGACTCCGGGCCACTCAGGCTTTTGGTGACCCCTCGTCGATGTGCAGCTTGACTCCTGTAGCACTGAACACAGTGCTGATGCACCGGCAGGCAGAAACACCGAAGCCACACCCAGGAGTTGGCGGCAGATTTATTTTACGTGCACAGGCACTGATTGGGATCAGTCCCAAAATACCGGGCCCTGATCTTGGATGGTCTTGGGCTTATGTGGGATAAGCAAGCAGGAAGTACAGAGGCAGAACGGTTGGGCAGTGGGGGACTGGTTTATACAGCGTGTGTCACAGTGACCAGCGCTTCTAAGACACAAAAGCAAAGGGAAGTGGAACAGGAGCCGTTACCTGGGCAACCTGGCCGGGGGCCTCTCCTGCTGCACTGCCCATAACCCGTTCCAGGCGGATCGGTCCGTGATGGTCGGCGGAGCGGCACAGCTTCCTGTGCTGCCTTCCTCTGTGACCCAGCCGCGTCACAGAGGCGCACACTCAAGGGGCCTCCAACAGCCGAGGGCGGGAGCGGGTGTAACAGGGTCACTGGGCACCAGCCACCTGTGTGTTTGGCTTTTTGTCTTTCAGTGAATTCCTTTTTTGTTTTTGATTTGTTTTTGAGACAGGAGCTCTCTATTTTTTTTATTTTTATGTATTTATTTAGGTACTGGGGATTGAACTCATGACCTTACACTTGCCAGGCAGGCGCTTACACCACTGAACTAAATCCCCAGCCCGAGACAGGGTCTCTCTCTGTAGCTCAGGCTGGCCTCTCTGCAGTCCTCCTGCCTCAGCCTCCTGGTGCTGGGATTACACTTGTCCTACTCCGCCTGGCTTCTTGGCTTTCTTTTCAGAGCCCCAGGCCTGCCCTGTGCCAGCTCCCAGCAGTCATGGCAGGCTCCTCCCCCGGTGCCCAGCGGTGTGTTCTCATCCTGGGGTCCCCCGGACTCCCCTCCTCTCCCGGGCCACTGACCCACGTCCCGCTCTGATGCAGCAGTTGGGGTGGGCAGGAAGCCAGGGCACCCGGGACCCTGGAGCGTGGGACAGGGAGAACCGCGCTGTCCGTACGCTGACTGCCGTCTCTTCTCCCCCCAGAATAGGTTCTCCGACTACGAGAAGCGGAAGGTAAGAGAACGCCTCCCCGACCCCGGCTCCTGCGCGCTGGCGCCCGCGGCCCGGCCTCGGCTCACAGGCTCTGCGGCCCCGCAGGAGCGGAAGATGCTGGAGAAACTGGAGTTCGAGCGGCGCCTGGAGCTGGGGCGGCGGCAGCACGCGCAGCTGCTGCGCCAGAGCCACAGCCAGAAGGACGAGGTCCTGCAGGCGCTCCGGGAGGTGCGCCCCGGGCCGGGCCGGGCGGGCAAGGACCCAGCCCAGCCTCCCGCCTGCCGGCCCTCACCCGCCTCTGCCGCAGGAGCGGTCCCGGCTGGAGCAGGGCCTGAGCGAGCACCAGCGCTACCTGGACGGCGAGCGGCAGCGGCTGCTGCAGCAGCTCAAAGAGGCCGAGCACAGCGTCACCGGCCGGATCCAGAAGCTGCTGCAGGAGAACCGCAGGTCAGTGCCCAGCCAGGCGCGGGCCCAGAGGGAGGCTGCCGCCTCCGTGTCCCCTGCCACCGCTGGACCACTGGAGATCGCTGACCCAGTATCCTGTTGTCTGTAGTCAGCCCTTCACCCTAGAGTGAGATTGAGTTTAACAGTTCTGGCCTCCCAGGGAGGAAGGACCAAGCAGGGCCTGATGAGGCGGGGGAAGAAGGGGTCACACAGAGATCTCAGGAAGCCTGAGATCCGGAGCCAGCATCTCTCAGGCCTCTGCCAGGGAGATTGCTCCATCCCCTGCTGCTTCGGGCTGCCTTCTTTCTGTCCCTGGGTCACCAGATCCTCTGTCACCTGTCAGTTCCTGAGTACCTGACTGAGTTTAGCACCAGGACCATCTGTTAGGCGCTGCTTTTGTTTTTGAGACAGGGCCTTGCTATGTAGCCCAGGCTGACCTTGAATACACAGCAGTCTTCCTCAGGCTCCCAAGTGCTGGGATTAAAGGGCTGCACCACCACAGCACAGCTGAGTATTACTGTGCCAAACTCCTTGTGTAGATTTTCCTGGTCACTCTATAGATGACCCACACAGTCTGCTCCCTTGTTTATTTTTATCCTTATTGTATGGGTGTTTTGTTTTGTTTTGTTTTGGTCTTTTTGAGACAGGGTCTTGCTGTGCACTTCAGGCAGGCCTTGAGCTTTCTTTGTATCCCAGGCTGGCCTCAAACTTGCAATGATCCTCCTGCCTCAGCCTCCCAAGTGCTGGGATTACTAGCATGTGCCATGCAGCTCCATGTTTTTTTTTTTTTTTTTTTTTGTACCAAGGATTAAACTCATGACCATGCGCTTGCAAGGCAGGTGCTTATGCCACTGAGCTAAATCCCCGGCCCTTCATGGGTTATTTTTATCCCCATTTCACGGTTGAGGAAACAGGTTGTCGAGTGGCTTCATGGCCAGAGGGGATGGACTCCCGGGCCATCCCCAGTGTCCCCTCCCGGCCACAGTCAGCACAGTGAGACGAGTGGCTCTGCTGCTCCCAGGTGACCCAGGGACCTTCTCTGGTTTTCTCCTTAGGCAAAAACAAAGTTCTGAGATTCTGAAGTCATTGGAAAATGAACGGTAAGAGTCCTCTGGAGGATGCGGTTTGGGGAGCCTGCTGCTGCTCTTCCGAGGGGTACATCAGGAAGCCCCCTCAGAGAGCAGAAAGAACCAGGGCTTCCAGGCCACAGCGCAGTGCGCCCCAGAGAAAAAGCCAGCGTAAGCAAGGCTCGATGGACCATGTAGATTACTTCTTATATAAAAAGTCAGAAAAAATTGTCGTGCATGGTAGCACACTGTGATTTCAACACTTGGGAGGCCGAGGCAGGAGGGTTGCCACAAGTTGGAGATCAGCCTAGGCTACATAGTGAAACTCTTGTCTAAAGAAAAAGGTAGGAAAAAACTCACATTTATGGAAAGAAAAATAATTTAATGCATTTATCCCTTGGAATCTAAAGGTGCTTCGTTCAGGAACCCCTGAGGGTACTAAAACCCAGATGTTCAAGTCCTTTAAGTAAAAAACAGGAAAGTTTTTCACTTAAAAATGTAAAAAAAGTACATAACCTAAACATATCCTCCTGTAGGCACAAAACCTCCTGTTTTGTTGTGTTTTTGAAACAGGGTCTCACTATGTAGCCCAGGCTGACCTCAAACTTGAAGTGATCTTGGTTCAGCCTCTTGAGTACTGGGATTATAGGGATAAATTTTCAGTTATAATCACAGTTATATTTACATGGCAGAAAAAAACTCATTATTTGTAATAGCCAGAAAGTATTGTATTATAGAATTTTCTCATAACATTTTTAAGTAGCCTTGTGTCAGTAAAGTCTTTCGTAATTAATTATAAAGAACATGTCAGTGAGTGACCTCTGAATGTACCCTGATGGTTTATGTGATTTTTTTTTTAATACTAGGGGTTGATGCCAGGGCCTTTACATTGAGCTGCATCTGCAACCCTTTTTTTAAAAAAATTTTTTTGAGACAGTCTTGCTAAATCACTAAATTGCCCAGGTTATGCTCAGACTTTGGATCCTCCTGCCTCAGCCTCCCAGACTGCTGGGATTATAGGTGTGTATCACCACACCGAACCTATATGATTTTTTTTTTTTAATTTTGGTTTTTGTATTTTGAGACTGGGTCTCACTCTGTAGTTCAGAGTGGCCTTGAACTCATTTTGTAGCCCAGGCTGACCTCAGACTTTCAGTTACCCTCCTGCCTCGGCCTTCCGAGTGCTGGGATTACAGGCATGGACCACCATGTCCTGCTTCTGTGACTCTTTGAGGGAAGTTTGCAAAGGACATGAAGGAGAAGAACTAACACGTCTTTCAAAAGACACAGTTACCATCACCAGCAGGGGAGAGAGCTGACTTCCTTCATTCGCCAGAGCTGTGGCACCTTCCCGTTTGCCTGTGGGGACCGTGTTGGTGCTTGGCTCTCGGTGCCCTTGGGCACTTCCTAAAGGACCTTCATCTTTTTATGCATGGCGATGTCCTGTACCAAGGCTAACAGGGCACCCCGGGGTGGCTCTCTGGAGGCCTTGTGGGGAAAGGCGGCGGCGGGGGGGAGGGCACAGTGTTTACTGCTGAACGGGTGGAATTTTCTCCTAGAATAAGAATGGAGCAGCTGATGGCCATCACCCAGGAAGAGACGGAGAACCTGCGGCAACGGGAGATCGCCTGTGAGTCTCGGAACAAGGAGCGCTCAGGCTCGGGTGGCGGGTGGTGGGTGGCAGTGACAACCCTCTCCATTGGGCACACGTCAAGGGCGCTGTATTAGCGCTGGCGAGGGTGGCCACGTCCCGTGGAGGAGCCTGGGCTTCCGGTCAGGTAAAGCTTGGCATCAGAGTCCCAATGAGGATAGCAGCCCGATGTCCCTAGGCCACACCGTCAATCGATTTCCTGAGCCTCAATGTTCTTACCTATAGATCAGGAAGCTGGGCGTGGTGGCGCACACCTGTAATCCCCCACATGGAAGGCTGAGGCAGGAGGATCACTGTGTGTTCAAGGCCAGCCTGGGCTACATAGCGAGTCCAAGGCCAGCCTGAACTGCATGACGAGACCCTGTCTGAAAACACAGACAAATCAACAGGTGTTCAGAGAGGTGTTTGAGCAAGAACATGAAGTATCACGTAGTAAGTTTTTCAAATAGTCTGATTCCTCAGTATAGATTATCTAAGCAGATGTTGGTTATCAGGTACCAAAGTCCTCTGTAGCTATTACTGTCACATCATCCTGCTGACGTGGGCGAATGGTCATAAAAAGTGACAGGAGCAGTGTTTAGTGTGATGCATGTTAATTTCTTTTATTACTCGTTTATCTTTTTTTTCATTTTTTGAGATAGGGTCTTGCAGTGCAGTAGAGGCAGCACTTAAGCTTATTATATGGTCCAGCAGGCCTCATACTCGAGACCTTCCTGCCTCAGCCTTCCCAGTCCCGGGATTATAGGCATACACCTCCCCATCTGACCACCCCAGCCTTTATATTTATTTTGAGCATACCTGGTAAATCCCTGCTTTCAGTTATTTCATTTTAATCTTTTAAAACCCATAAATGTATATAAAATGGACCAGAAGAATACTTCCCAAAACATGGCATTGCTGGGTGACGCGCTGTAGAAGACTTGGTGTCTGCTGTTCCATGGTTACGGTTATCGGCCTTCCAAGCTCAGGTCGCTTTTGTCTTTAGAAGTCACACTTTTCAGCCGGGCATAGTGGTTCATTCCTATAATCCCAGCACTCAAGAGGCTGAGGCAGGAGAACTGCTGGAAGTCCAAGGCCAGCTGCCGTTTTTTTGAGGGTGACTGTCAGGCAGATGAGGGCGGAGCCCCGGGGCCTGTCCCGGGTCCCTGGAGCTGCTGCCCCGTTCTCAGCGCCTCACCCACCCACCCTGTCCTCAGTCGCCATGCAGCAGATGCTGACCGAGAGTTGCAAGAGCCGGCTCGTCCAGATGGCCTACGAGTCCCAGAGGCAGAGCCTGGTCCAGCAGGCCTGTTCCAGGTAAGGTAAGGAAGACGAGTTCCAGGCGAGGGCCTGAGGGTGCTGGTGTGGGCCCCAGATGGGTGAGAGCTGGGAGCTGGACCCCCTTCCTGAGCCACCTCAACCTCGGCCACATTGCAGGGATGAGAGGTGTCCGGCCTTTCTCATTTTTCCAGCCGGACCCTGGGTGTCATTGTGGGGCAGTGACAAAGTGATCACAGTCATTCCCCCTTATGAGGGCAGATACTGGGGTTCAAACCCCAGGCCTTCCCACTGAGCTACGTTCCCAACCATGTTTTACTTTGAGACAGGATCTCACTAAGTCACTGATAACCTGCCCAGTCTGGGCTCAAACTTGTGATCCTCCTGCCTCAGCCTCCCAGAGCAGTGGGATTACAGGCACAGTCCACCACACTCAGTTCCTTTTTCAATTTTAAAGCAGGGTCTTGGTAAGGTTCTAAATTGCTGAGGATGGGCTCAAACTTGTGATCCTCCTGCCTCAGCTTTCCAAGGTGCTAGAATAACTGACAGTGTACCCCTATACCTTCCTTGAGCCTTAAATTTTTCTTATCAGAAAAATCTGCTAGCTACCTAGAGAATTGTTAGCGGATCCGATGAGCGATGAGCATAACCTGCCACTTCAGGCCCAACAAATAACTGTTAGCTGGAAACAAAAGCAAGACTGTACCAGGGTCACAGGATTATACCCTTCTTCTGGAGGGCTGAGCACAGGTCACAGCCAGGCTAACAGTGCTCCTGTCCCGGCCAGCTGAGGGGCTCAGCTGAGCACTCTGTCCATGCAGTCACCGTGACTCAGGCTGCCTTGAGCTCCTGGTGATCCTCCTGCCTCAGCCGCCTCTTGAGAGCTGGGATCACAGGCTCGTGCCACCTTGCCTGGCTCCCATCATCACTGGTGAATGAAGAAACAGTCATGTGGTCTCCTCCAAGGCAGCGCGCACAGGAGGGGCTCGCGGGGGTGGGGTGTGAGCGCGTGGATATGCTGTCCCCCTGCAGCATGGCTGAGATGGACGAGCGGTTCCAGCAGATTCTGTCATGGCAGCAGATGGACCAGAACAAAGCCATCAGCCAGATCCTGCAGGAGGTGAGCCCTGCCCTGGCAGTGCAGTGGCCTCAGGAGGCTTCCTGACCTTAGGCTACTTGGACCAAAGGGCAGAGGGAGCATGAAGGGCCTCTGGTCTCAGAATCCACTCTGCGTGGGGCTCCTGCCCTCTGCCCTCTGCCAGCTTCCTCCTGAGCCTGCACCTTGCAGGTACCCACAAGAGCCTGGAGCAGCTACATCCGGGACCCTGGTGATCCCTTCGATTCTTTGGGTTTCAGTGCCTAGTTCAGGCTGGACTTGAACTCACTCTGTAGCCCGGGCTGGTCTTGAACTCACAGGTCTCCCACTCAAGGCATTTTTCCGGGAGATCTTGTTCCCAGCTGGCCTGAGGGGAAAGCCAGAGAGGGGACATGCACTGAGTGGCCAGATGTGGTCTCTGTTGCAGAGCTCGATGCAGAAGGCGGCCTTCGAGGCCCTGCAGGTGAAGAAGGACCGGATGCATCGGCAGATCAGGAACCAGGTGAGTGACGGGGTGGGCCTGGACCTGGTCAGGTGGCAGCCGGTGAGGCCGGAATCCTCATGCCACACTCTGCTTGCTGGCTTGTTGGGGGTTCCTTGTTACCCAGCCAGAGTCCACCCAGCAGTGTGGCCCATGCTCACTGTTTCCACGACACCAGGGTCTGGGACAGGGTGGTGCTGCTGCGTGGCCTTGCCTGCTCGGGTGGAGACTGCCCAGTGGGGCTCCCTCTCTGCCACAGCTCAGCCCTGGGTCCACAGCAGCTCAGGCTGGACAGCAGCTTCTCGGGGCAGATTGAATCTCCATGGGGGTGGGCAGGGGCCACCCAGCACCTCCGCAGGACCTGACGTCTGCCATGGGGCAACCTCAGCCTGGGAGGAGGGGCCATGCTCCTGTCCAGACCCTGCTGTGGCCTCGGGGCCAGGGTGGGCCAAATGCTGGGCCTCAGGAGCTACCTGTGTCACTCGGGGCCAGTGTAGAGGCAGTGTGGGCTTTTGGGGTGCGGGAAGGCTCATGGCATCGTATCCAGCACACTCTGAATTCCACGTTGTTGCATGGTGTTTTGGTTTCTTTATTCTTTCCTTGTTTGACCACAGTCAATTTGCCTTTTTACTTCCCTCCTTAATTTCAATCCCACTTTGCCAGACATGAAGCTCATTCCTCTGACCTGGGGTTGATAGGGTCAGAGGGACTCAGGGACAGAAGAAGGCTGTGGGAAGAGGGTGGGTACCCCGAGAGTGAGTGCTGACCCCCTAGACCAGCTCTTACCTTTTGCACCTGGAGCTGGGGTTTCCATGGGGACTCTCTCCCTTCCCTCCTCTGCATCCTCGCTCAAGTCCCTTCACCTCTGTGAGCCTCAGTTTCCCTGTCTGTACAGTGGAGACAGTGATGCCTCCTAAACCCAGCAGGAAAGGTGCTGAAAGGATGCAGGTAGAGCTGGATGTGGTGGTACTCACTGTAATCCCAGCACATAGGAGGCTGAGGCAGGAGGATTGCCTTGTGAGTTCAAGGCCAGCCTGAGCTATGCAGTTAGGTCAGCACAGGTCTAGCACTCTGTAGATGCTCAATAAATATCCACTGCTGCTAGTAACACTCAGTTTTTTTCATTACCCTCTGCTGCCTGAGACAGCTCCCTAGAGGCAGCATGAGAATCTGGCAGGCAGCAGCTCCGTAGTAACCCTGGGACTGTCCCTCATTGTCCCTGGCCCTCGAAGGGGACCTCTCTTTATCCCACGCATCTTCCCCAGAAAGCTTTCTTAGACCCCACCCAGCCGTCAGAGGGCAGCAGCACAGAATGGAACCACGGTCAGTGTGAATAAATCCCCCGTCTCCTCTTCTGTTTAGATTAGGTTAATAGAAACTGAGTTATTGCAGCTGACACAGCTGGAGTTAAAGAGGAAGTCCCTGGACACTGAGACACTGCAGGTACGTAGGGCTCCCTGGCTCCAGCCACCCTCCCCACCCCAGGCTTCCCTCAACTGCTCAGGGCCCACCAGGGCCGGGCTCCCCGGTCATACAGACAGGGCCACCAGGCGCCAGTCCCCAAGAGGCCGGTGCTAGGGAGAGGGTCAGAGGAAGGAGGGCTTCACTGCCGAGGCCCCCTCTTCCTACCTGGTCACCCGTCCATCTCTCATCTCCTTTGTGGGGAGTGCTGGCTGCTGAGCTCTGCCTCCTTCAGCCGTGCTTCTGGGCTGCTGGTCGGACTGCAGGGCTGTCTGGAGGGGAAGGGTGGCAGTGTCTCTGAGCTGGGTCCTGGTCACAGACACATGGGGACAGCAGTGCAGGCCTTGCTATGTGGCCTTGGCAGGTGGAAGAGGTGGTCCTCTTCCTTCCCTGGACCTCGGGCCCCCTGGATGCATGCCAAGGGCGGGATGGCATGGCCAGGTGTGAGGACAGGTGTCTGCCAGGTTTGGAGCAGAGCCTCTGTCGTTGTCCCCTAGTTTGTGTTCAGAGGAGAGTGCTGCGTGACCTCGGGTGTCACTTCCCTTCATGGGGGTAGACGAAATCACGGAGCTGGTATCGTCAGACAGTCGAGAAGGGGAGGTGACAGAGCCCCTCAGTGAGCTGCAAACCAGTCTTCAGAGATGAGGGGTGGGGTTTCCCAGAGGCTGCCGCCATCAGCCTGCTGCGGGGCCTGGTGGGGTGAGAGGGCCACAGGTGGCCCCGGTGGGCGCCACCACACAGGTCGCCTGCCTGGGGCTCCCTCCCTGCTGTGCGCTTCTGCCCGTGTGCCCTGTGGTCACCAAGATGCCACCTGTCATTTCTTTTGTTCAGTGTTTCTCACCACTCCATTGTCATCAGCCTCGAGGGTCCCATGCCTGGCCTTTGGGGCGCACGGAGGGGAAGGGGGCAGGATGCTGAGGCAGAGTGGCCTCTGGGCCCTGTTCCCCGACTCAGCCTAGAAGCAGGCGCAGGCAGAGCTGCGAGCGGGCGGGCGGGCGGGCGGCAGCAGCACCCTGAGCTGTGCCTGGCTCGGTCCTGCCACTGCGCGCGCTCACGGCGCCCCGGGCCGGGTCTTGTGTTGCAGGAGGTGGTCGCGGAGCAGCGCTGGGTGCTCAGCTCCCTGCTCCAGCAGCTGCTCAAAGAGAAGAAGCAGCGGGAGGAAGAACTCAGGGATCTCCTGGTACGTGCCTCGGCCTCTGGGCGTGCGCGGGGTCCCCACCCGCGTTTCACTTCTGAGCTAGCTGTTGCTAACGTTTGGTGTGTGGTTTAAACACTGTGATGTCTAATTTTGCGTGTTTGTGTGTCTTCTTTTTAATCTGACACTGAAGATCAAACCCAGGGCTGCTCTACTGCTGAAAGCCCTTCCTTTTTTTTTTTTTCTTTTTTCTTTTTTCTTTCTGTACTGGGAATTGAACTCAGGACCTTGTGCTTGCCAGGCAAGCACTTACCCGCTAAGCTATATCCCCAGCCCCGCCTAGGTGTGATCTGAACTTGCGATTTTCCTGCCTCAGCTTTCCTCAGTGCTGGGATTACAGGCGTGCACCGTCACGGTTGGCCTACATGTGCCTTTTCTCTTTTCTGAATTAATTAATTGGTCTTTTTGAGACAGGGTCTCACTGTGTAGTTCAGGCTGGCCTTGAACTCCCCGTGTAGCTCAGGCTAGCATAAAACTTACAGTAATTCTCCTGCCTCAGCCTCCCTCAGTGCTGAGATTACAAATAGACACCACCATAGTTCTAATGTACATGACTTTTCAACATGAAATGGTGTATACCCCATCTGGGGGTGACGATGCCTATCTCATCTCTAGTCCCAGCAGCTCTGGAAGCTGAGGCAAGATGATTTCTTAAGCTCTCAAAGTCAGGACCAGCCTGGGCAGCCTGTCCACCTTAGCAAGCCGCCCTTTTTCACCTCTGTGTGGGGTTGTTTCCACGGCGAGGCCGTGGTGCTGGATGTGTAGCCTGCTGCGGGTGTGTCAGCCTTTGTGAGCGAGACCCGCTCGAGTGTCTCTGGCTGAGGCTTTGGGAACAGCTCAGCAGCTCCGTGAGGAGCCAAGCCCTGTGTCCAGGGAAGGCCGCCCCCCTCTTTTGGCAGGAGCGGCCCCATGCTCCCCTGCACCTGGCTGGCTTTGAGCCTGGCGCATCAGGGTGGCTGGGCTCTGCCCTCTCCATGGGCATCTCCTGCAGATACAGGGGTACCTGAGCCGCGAGTGCAGGGTCCAGGTCCACCTGCCAGGGAAAAGCCCAGGTCCCTCCTGTGCCCTGGTAAGTGCCCAAAACATCCCCAGCCCCATCCTCCTCATCCACGGCCTCTCACTCCTGCTTAGGAAGAAGCAGCTCCTCACTGGAGGACAGGGTCATGGGCTCAGGAAGGTGGTGCGTTCACGGTGTAGAAGCAGGCAGCTGCTAGGCATGGTCAGGAGGGAGAGGCTGGGGTGATGGCAGCCCAACCCCTGACCCCCAACCCTTCCACTCCAGCCAGGAGCTTAGAGTCAGGAAGAGAAAATAAAGTGACCCAGTGTGGAGCCTGAGGTCCATAGACCAATGGCAGCTGCTGGGATCACTGCTGCCCGGGCTGGTGGTGTCCTTTGCTCCCTGCTTCATCCCAGCCCTCTGTGAATAACACTGATGGCCGAAGGCCGGGCTCGAGACCGCTGGCATAGTCACATCCTTCAGCCTCACTCCAGAGCGAAGCCTGCTCAGAACCCAGGGTGACCTAAGTGAGAACCTTGTGGCACCACTACCTGAGCTCTGGAGGACGGGGGTGGCTGCAGGCAGCTCTACTGTCCCAGGAGCAGTCAACAATAGTCCCGCCCAGGCCCGGAGATCCCCTGCCCTGGGGTGTGGCTTGGGCAGCTCTGGGTCCTGCCCTGAGGTCACGCTTGGCAGCATGGGCACCAGCCTGGTGTCTCAGTGAGGACCCTGAGAGATGGGACACATGGCCAGAGCCTCCCTCAGAGGCACTGGCTACTGCCACCACAGTTGCGATTTCCCAATTTGTAGCTGACGTTGTCTGGTTCTGTCCTTGGCAGGCGGAGTTAGAAGCCAAAAGCGAGACCAAGCAGGAGAACTACTGGCTCATTCAGTACCAGCGGCTCTTGAACCAGAAGCCACTGTCCTTGAGGCTGCAGGTGAGGACCTGGTGCCCATCACTCTGGGTCACCTGCTTCATCTTCCCAAAGAGCTGCGTGCCAGGTCTGTGCAGGGACAGAAAGAACAGTGAGCGATGGGTGTGGCACACGTGCTTGCACACGATCTTCCTCCCTCCCCGCACACCGGCACACTCTTTTCAGATTTATAATAAAAATTGAAGTTGGGGGGAGGATGGTGCACATCTGTAATCCCAGCAATCGGGAGGCTGAGGCAGGAGGATCTCCATCAAAAGAAAACAAAGACCCTTCCCGTGCCCTGTGTTACGTGGTCTATATTCATACCTTTAGTTTCTTCTGGGAAGCAGTCACTGAGGTCTTCTGCTTTGCTTCCCCCAGAGGTAGCCTTGACCTTTCTCTGGGGTCCTTCTTGCAGGAGGAGGGCATGGAGCGCCAGCTGGTGGCCCTCCTGGTGGAGCTGTCGGCCGAGCACTACCTGCCTATCTTCGCCCACCACCGCATCTCCCTGGACATGCTGAGCCGGATGAGCCCTGGGGACCTGGCTAAGGTGGACCACGGTGGCCCCTTGGGGAGGGGAGGGCGCTAGCCTGGCCTTGGGGAGACTTGCTTTCCTTGAGGTTGCGGTGAGGCCTAGCGTGATCCAGTGGCTCAGGGCCTTCTTGTGTCCAGTGGCCAGAAAACCTACCCATCTGCCCCAGCCACCTCTGAGTACCCCCCATGCCTAAGGACCCCAGGGGTGTGGGTCCTACTGAACCCACGTAGCCCCATTGGCTCAGTCGGGCCTTCAAACTGTAAGATCAGCTGGGCATGCTGGTGCACACCTGTAGTGCTCAGGAGGCTGAGACAGGAGGATCTCCAAGAATTTGAGGCCAGACAGGGCTACACAGTAAGACCTTGTCCCCCCAAAATGAAAAACAAATTGCAGTATCAACACAGGTTCTGGGGATCAGCTGGCCCTCCCTAGTTTTACAGTTACAGCCACAGTGCTGACTCAGCCCTGGCTGCCCACTGAATTACCTTGTTGACCCTTCAGCATGGGCTGGTGATGATGGCATGATGACACGCACTGCCTGGCTCCATGCTGAGCCGCGTTTGCTCCCTGCCCCATTGAACAGTCCCAGCAGCGCCTGGAGGGAGGACTCACCTTCCCATCAGGCACTGTCCCGAGAGAATCAAGGTCCCTCTGAGGGCCCAGGGGCCTTGTGACTCTCAGCTTCTAGGCCTGGGCTGATGCCAGGGCTGAGAGGGAGGCTGCGGGACGCGCCTGCCCCGTCTTGGCCTCAGTCTGCTCTCCTCCCCCGGCGCAGGTGGGCGTGTTGGAGGCCGGGCTGCAGCATGAGATCCTCCAGAGGGCCCCGGACCTGCGGGACGGGGCCAGGGCCCAGCCAGGTACCGACCCCGGGGGCTGCCCCTCGATGAGGGCCCAGCTGAGTGTGGCGTTGCTAGCTGCTGGCTTCAGGGCAGAGCAACACTTGGGAGCTGAGGGCCCCTCATTGTGCCTCGCTCCTGCGTCACCGGATGGGCAGCCGCCTGGGCCTTCTGGCTCTACCCTGCGGACAGCCAGAGGCAGAAGCTCAGCCGGGGGCTCCCACCCTGCAGCTCCACCGCTAGATGGCGGTGCGGCCCCAGGAGCATGACCACCCTCTCAGAGCCTCGGCTCCCCGTTCTGGAAATGACCACAAGGGTGGATGAAGAGTGGTTCCAGTCAGCAAGGACAGGGAGGGACCTTCCCCGTCCAGAGATGGTCTAAGACAGTGCGGCTGGGGCAGAGGCAGGAGACCGAGTCCCTGGCTCCGTCTCTATAGCCAGCAGTGCCAGGGCAGCTCCAAGGGGTTGGGAAAGTCGGGGATACGCCCTTGCCTCAGTCCTTCTGGTCCCCACAGAGCTGAAACCCCCCAAAGGGGAGGTCGTGGAGACCCTGGAGCCACCCACAGCGCCCCTGGAGCCTGCAGAGCCGGTGAGGCCGTCCGCGCCTCCCGCGGAGCCAAAGGTGCAGGTGTCGGAGTGCGTTGTGTGCCTGGAGCGGGAGGTAAGCGGGGTGACACGGGGCCTGGTGGGGTGCAGAGCCTGGCCACGGCCCGCACTTGCAGGCGCATGGGTGGTTTCGAGTCAGTTTGCTCTAGTTACATAAATATATTCACCAGGTATTTTGGAAAATACAGCAAAATAAAAAATACAGGAAGCCGAGGAGACCCGTGGTCCCATGACGCAAACATGATCACCACTAACAGCATCTTCTGCACCTTTTTTCTTTTCTTATAAGGATTTTTTTCTCCAGTTTAATAAATACATGGGGGAAATTTCTCATTTCATCAAATATCAACAACATGCTTTCCCTTTATTTAGAGTCGGTTTTAAACCGGGCATGGTGGCACATACCTATCATCCCAGCAGGAGGACTGCTGTGAGTTCGAGGCCAGCCTGGGCTTCATACTGAGTTCAAGGCTGGCCTGAACTGCATAGCCAGACGCTGTCTCAAAAAGATAAAAAGGGAGGGGCTGGGCATGTGGCTCAGTGTGAAGCCTCTGTGTTCAGTTGCCAGTACTACTGGGGAAAAGGGGAAGGGAAGGGAGGGGAGGGGAGGGGAAGGGAAGGGAAGGGAAGGGAAGGGAAATTAGAAAGTTGGGGGGGTATTTGTGTTATTTTTTAATTTTTTAATTTTTATTTTATTTGCTTTTAATTTATTCATGTGTTATTTACAAAGCACAGAGAAATCAGAAATAGTCTTGTGATATTTGGCTCCTGGTCACAGCTCCACCAGATATATACATATATATGTATTTTTGGATGGAGAATTGAACTCAGGACCTTGCGCTTGCCAGGCCGGCGCCTTGCCGCTGAGCAACCCCCCAGCTCCACCAGGTTTTTAAGACAAACTGCACAGAGCCCCGCCTGGCTCAGCCTCATCTCTGGGAGAGCCAGGCCGGTGACCCACGCGCTGCACTGTCCCCTCCCCGCAGGCCCAGACCGTCTTCCTCCCCTGTGGCCACGTCTGCTGCTGCCAGCAGTGCTGCCAGCCCCTGCGCACCTGCCCGCTGTGCCGCCGCGACATCGCCCAGAGCCTCCGGATCTACCACAGCAGCTGAGCGCCGCGCCCACCGCCGCCACGGCCGGCTCACCGCGCAGCTCCCTGCCACGCACATCCGGGCCAGGCGGGGGCGCTCCTGACCCCACCACGGCCGCTGCGAACACGGCAGGAAGGCAGGCGGCTCGCGGCAGGGGCGAGGCAGGGTGCAGAGTGGAGCGTGCCCCGCTGTCCTTAACGGGCCCCAGCCTCCCCTCCGCCGCTGTTGCACGTGATCACCACTAACACCATCATCTGCCCGCTCCACACATCTGTGCTGCCGCCCACACGGCTGGACCCAGAGCGGGACATCAATAAACCCTAACGCGCGCTCCTTCCCTGGCTCCTCTGGGGGCGGGCGCTGTCCGACACCTCTCCGGGTCTGGAGACGGGGCCTGGGCAGCCAGAGCCAGGGGTGGCCCCTGAACCAGGCTGGTGGTGCCCTGTGGATGGAGGCTGCATCCCCACTGTCGTTACGCTGGACGGGCGAGCCGTGGCTGAGGCGGGCAGATGCCCAGACCTCGGAACGGGACTGCGGCAGTGCGGGTTCGGAGCCCGCGAGCTTCCCGTGCGGGGCTGCGCGTGGCATCCGTGGGTCGCTGCAGAAGCCCGGCAGCTGTGCGTTCCTCCTGCCTCACAGCAGCTGTGCGTTCCTCCCGGCAGCTTCGCTCGAGGCAGCTGGGCTCAGCTTCAGCCTCCAGGCCTCCTTTCCACCTGTCCCGCGAGTGTGGTTCACGACGGCGCCCTTAGGCTTCAGCCACCAGGGGGCGCTCAGTGCCCAGCTGAGGTGCAGGGTGGATAGGGGTACACGGGGTGATGGGCCCTGGGGTGGAAAGATCCTCGTGCTGGCCCTGCTTCCCTGATCACTAGAGCCATGACTCCTGAGCGTTAAGGACGTCGGAGTGAATGCCCCTCACAGAGTGAGTCCTGCTGTCCAACGCAGGGGCTGGGTGCCTCCCCCACCTTCCTGGGCTCTGCCTGGCCAAGAGGGGAGACTGAGGCTAGCCAGGCCACTTTATAGAACACAATGGCTTATGGGCCTTGCCTCCTTACTAGGGCGCTAAGACCTCTGCCACCCCCACCCCCCCCATGCTGAGGAGCTCCAGGCTCAGAGATTTGCTCAGAACAGCAGCAGGACAGCAGGGTCCCCAACCTCGGACCCAGGCTGTTTTCTGCACCTCAGTGCTGTTGAGGGAGAGGGACAGGCTGCCTGCCGGGACACCAGTAAGGACATGTGTTACCCACTGATGGCACATCAGTGTCAGCAGCTGCCCCTGCCCTTGCTACAGGGCCCTCAGCATAGCCTCAGCTACGCTGCCCCACACCCCTGATCCCCACATAAGCACACAGTGCGTCTCCAAATGTCAGCATGGGACCCGGTCTGGGGAGACCTGGCGTGACTGTCTGCATTCCAACTCTGGGGGACACCCAGGGCCTTGACTGGCTTTAAGGCCTGGCTGTTCCCGAAGCTCCATGCTAAGCAGCAACCTGCCCAGGTTGGGTAGAGGATGCCACCTGAGAGGCCATCAGAAGCAGTCACCCACAGCTCCATGACCTTGGACAAGTCCTTTCTGAGTCTCAGGGTCTTCACTCAGACTGTGGAGCTGGGCGTGGAGGCGCATACTTGTAATCCCAGCTCTCAGAAGGCTGAGGCAGGAGGACCGCTGTGAGTTCAAGGCCAGCCTGGGCTACAGAGTGAGACCTTGTCTAAAACAAAACTGACACTGAACCAGTAGATCTTGGTCAGGAAAACTGTCCTGTATGTTCCCTGGCCCAGGCACTGTCCCCTTCCTCACTCCCAGCCTACCCCCCTCCCCAGCACACAAGAACAACTTTAAATAAAGCATTTATTGATTAGCAGAAGCTTAAACAGTTTGCATAGTATCTGCAATACCATATCCGGAAAGGCTGATTGAAACCCCCAAGGCACTAGTGGGGAAGAGAAGTTAGTGATGCAGCCGACACTGGGCCTGGGGGTGCTGGGGGTCCCTGAGCACCCGCTGCGGTCCTGTGGGTCTGAGGCTCCTGCCCTAGGAAGCGGGTTTGGAGCACTAAGATGCCGAGCAGGACCCTGGGTGGGAGCTGCCGCCCCAGGGCTGCCTCAGCCTGACCTTCATGCTCAGGACCAAGCCGCGGAAGGGACTCGCCAAGCTCCAGGTGATTCATGAGGGTGTTTTTAGAGCAGGGCCCAGAATTTCAGGGGCAAGTGACTTGGGGCTCAGAGGCAGCAGAGGCCATGCCCCCCTCGCCCTCAGGAGCCCTGTCCAGGTTCCTCAGAGGTGGCAGGGAGGTGACACTAGGCCTCCAAGCAATCTGCCTGCCCAAAGTGTGAGGCAAGGTGAACAGGGCAGGGGGCAGGGAACCCCAACACCATGCTGGATCCCAGGCAGCGGGCTGGAGACGGGCGGGGACTGGGAGAAACGGATGTGTGCAGAGCCCCCCAGGTCCCCCACTTCCCAAGGCACACTCTGCCCTCTCTGCCTGGAGCCTCCCACATAGCACGCACACCCCGACCTCGACTCATCTCTCCGACTCTTCTCGTCACACACCAGCACATTCCAGGTCTTTCTCATTGCATCCGCGGCCCCTCACCCACTCCCCTCGGGGACAGCGCCACATACAGCACTCCCCCCATCCCCGCTTGGTGACCCCCTCTTCCAGCACCCTCAGCCAGGCAGGGCAGAGTCTGTTCTGGGGAACTAGCCTGGGGCGTAGGACGGGAAATGGGGCCCCAGTGCGCCCCCTGGTGGGGTGAGGGCGACTCGCCAGCTTCCCAGACTTCAGGAGCAGCGCCCCGCACCCATCCATCCTTCTCCCTCAGGGATGGCAAGACCCACAGGGAAATGGAGGTGCCAGAAGCAGGACAGGATGGGGGAGCGCCCCAGTCCCCTCCAGCTGCACTGAACCCCCAGCCCAAAGAGAAAGGCTGGAACCCAGACCCTGCATCCAAGCTCAGCCCACAGAAGGGAAGACAGGGAGCGGCCCAAGCTGGGCAGCACCCAGTAAAGTGACTGAGTGGGCATGGAGCGCTGCCCCTGCCTGCCAGGGCCCCCCGAGCCTGCTGGTGCCTCCAAGGAAGCAGCCACTCGGGTCCTGCCTAGAACTCTGTCTGCACCCCCGAGCTGTCCTCAGAGGTGGTGTGGATCGGGGTACAGCCACTGGGGCTGGACACCTGCTCCCCGGTCTCCTGGTTGGGGGGGTTGGGGGGCTCAAGGTCCACAGCCTTCCCAGGCGGGAGATCCCGGGGCATCTCGGGGACTGCCTCAGGCTGGGGGCTCTCCTGGGCCAGAGCCCCATTGAGTAGGGGGCTCTCAGCTTGCAGATCCTGGGACAGAAGGCTTCGGATCTCAGTGACACTGTCCGGGGACGCTGGGGACACCGGAGACGGCTCAGAGCCCACCTCGAGGGGCAGCGCTGCCTCCTCATCCTGGACCACAGACACCACCTGCTTGGCGCGCCGGCGCTTCTCCGAAAGGGCGGCCCCTTCAGGGGCCACAGGACCTGGGCTGCCCCCACCGCCGGCACCACGGTCACCGTACTCTTCACCCCAGTCGATGGGTGTGCCCTCGGCCAGCAGGTGCAAGTTGGGGTCACTGTTGTGCAGGACCACGCTGTCCCGGTACAGGTTGTGCTTCCGCTGCACCGCAGCCTCCTTCACAGCTGCAGGCCACACAGGGGGTCAGGAGGCTTGACCGAGCCACGGGCCCACCTCTTCCCCTTGGGGTGGCCTGGATTATGGCTCCAGCTGCCCAGAGCCCAGGCTGTGAGCCACCAATGTCCCTCTGAGCCCCCAGCAAAGCCAAAGACCTGAGCAAAAGGGCACAGAGAGGCAGCCAGCGCGGTTCCTGGGGAGGGGGGGCACACAGCTACCAGTGCTCTCAGCTCAGCCGCGGGTGGGGGGCATCGTTTGTTTTTGCTTTTGAGACAGTGTCTCTGCTAGAGAGCTTAGGCTGGCCTCAGACTCAGTGCTCTTCCCGCCTCAGCCTCCCGAGGGCTGGCATGACAGGTGTGCGCTATCACGCCTGGCCTCTTGGGTCTCCCTTCGTCCCTTTGCTGCTGCCCCCAGCCCCGCACGGCCACACACCCTGCAGGATGTCCTTCATGACGGTCTGCAGCACCACCTCCTCATACGTGTTCTCGACCAGGAGGAACCTGGCGAAGTCCTCGAAGATCAGCTCCTGGAAGCGGGGCAGCTCCTGTGGGGAACAGCAGTGGGCAGCGGACACGGGTCAGGGCAGGGCAGGGCACCAGCGGCTCCCCACGGGCCCGGAGGCTGGGGTGCGCGCTCACCGACTTGCAGGTGGGCGCCAGCTTCCTGAGCAGGAAGGGGATGGTGATCTGCAGCAGCGCCTCCCGGAAGAACCGCTTGCGCACCGTGCTGCTATCGTAGTCGTATTTCTGCACAGCAGGGGGTCACGGGAGGGGACTCGGGGTCAGCACTCGAGGCCACGTCGCTGGCCACCTCCCTCCCCGTCCCCCTGCAGCCGCAGCCGGGGGCCGGGCTCACCTTGAGCACCCGCTCCAGGATGCGCTGGATGGACTTGCACAGCTCCTCCCGCGTGGGCCCCTTCCCCAGCTCCTGGTGCAGCAGCGTCTCGAAGGTGTACACCGCGTTGTCCATTTGCTGCAGGGACACCGCGGGGCACATGGCACCGCTGGGGTGACCACAGCCCCTTCCTGCGCGCCACTGAGGGGGATCCCCAGCCAGCTCCCACCCAGGTCTGTGGGGGAAGAGCAGGGGTCGGTCTGCATGCCCCTTGCTCACACTGGTCACCGTCTACTGTGGGCACAGGAAGGGGCAGGCAGGAAGCGCGGACAGCTTCCGGGAGGAAGGGGCAGAGGCCCAGACCTGGTCGGGAGGGCGGGGAGCACGAGAGGTGGGAGGGGCCCAGCGGGCAGGTGCAGGCGCAGGGTGGGCAGGGCCACCCGTGAGCGGCGGGGAGCGGGGCCCACCTCGCGCATGAGGATCTGGGCGCGCTGCTTGAACACAGAGGTGCTGGACACATCGAAGCGCTGCTGCAGCCCATCCAGCCGCAGCGGCTCCATCTTGTCGTAGCAGCCCTGCATCTTCAGCGGGTGGTAGGCCAGCTGGGACAGCTTCTCCATGTACTGCAGGCCATGGGGACACAGGGACCTGAGCTGAGGCCAGCTAGGCACAGAGCGGCCTACAGACCCACACCTGCCTCAGCCTGGCACTGGCTGCCAGCCGGATAAACCTGGAGGCTGAGGCTGGGATGGCAGAGCTGAAAGGAGACCTTCTCATCCCTGCCAGGGTGCTGGGTGACCTTGGGCAAGTCACTCTCCTCCTCTGGGCCCCTTGCCTTCAGCTCCAAAATCAGCTGATGGCTTTTCATGACCTTTCTGTTTCTCCAATGGTTCTTAGTGTCTGTGGGCTCCCAAATGTGAAATGGAAAGGAGGCAGCAGGGATGTGGGACGGATTCTATCCCCACCTGACAGCTACAGGGCAACTGGGCAGCCAGCTGTCCCCAAAGGCGGACTGTGGGAGGACACTCATTTTAAGAACCAGGTAACTGAGGACTAGTGAGGGAGATGGGCGGACTGCTTTGCAGGGCACCTGACTCACGCTTTCTTGTTTGTTTTTGAGACAGGGTCTCACTGTAGATTCCAAGCTGGCCTTAAACTCACATTTAGCCCAAGCTGGCCTCAAACTCACAGCAATCGTCCTGCCTCAGCCTCCTGAGTCCAGGGATGACAGGTGTATGCCACCACATCCAGCTCAAAGCCTTTTATATTTTAGCTTCCCAGGGAGTTAATAGTCCTTCTTTTGCCTAACTGCTGGCCCCCACCAGGACTTGGGACCGCTCTGTCCGGGTCTATCTCCGTGTGATCTTTGCTTATAGCCTCCTCCTATCCCCAGTACTGGCAGCTAAACTCAAGACCTTTTCGTAGTTCTTACTTTGAGTCAGGGTATCACTGAGTTGCCTACGCTCACACTGCAGTCCTCCTGCCTCAGCCTCTCAGAGGGCTGCCATCCCAGCTTGTTTACAGGTTCTGTCTGGGTGGCCCCCCACGAGTGCCCCAAGGAAGCCACACCCAGGCCCCCAGCACACCTCGCCCAGCTTGTCGATGCCACCCTCATTGATCACGTTCAGGTTCATGTCAGTGACCTCCTTGAAGAAGACGTCCCGCACGTCGGTGAAGCCCTGGCTGGTGGGCACCATGAGGGCCTCCAGGATGGACGGGATGTAGGGCTGGACGTGGTTCCGCACACACACTTCTGCCTTGGGCAGGATGAACGCTGTGCCAGGAGGAGCCGGAGGTCAGGGGTGGGGGCTCCTGCCCAGCAGGTGGCACCCGGGGCACCCACCCCAGCCGCCCAGGGCCCAATGCCAGAGACTTTTATAGAAAGTCCCTGGTGATGCTACACTCCCAGGCTCAGTGACTGCAGAGGAAGAGCTGGTAAGAGCACAGCTGCTCCCGTAGCGAGACCCTGTGTCAACACAAAGCAAAAACTAACAGGGGATTAGAGACTGGACCTGAGCTATTTCTGATACTGATGGGAAGAAACTAAGAAAACTGCTGTTCAAAAGGGGATGTAGCTCAGGAGTACAGCACTTGCCTAGCATGCACAGGGTTGTGGATTTGTTTTGTTTTGTTTTGTTTTTGAGACAGGGTCTCTCACTATGCAGCCCAGGCTGGCCTCGAACTTACAGTGATCCTCCTGCCTCAGCCTCTTGAGTGCTGAGATGGCAGGCATGGGCCACCACACCAGGCCTTGATTCTGATTTTCAAAAATGATCAACACACATGGACCATGCAACACACAGAAAGGAAGCTGGCCCGGGCCCCTTGGGGCCGGTGGCCGCAGGCGTGAGCTGGCCTCCTACCTCGGATCTTGCTGGCCAGGTGCTCCTTGGAGGTGATGATCTGGTCCATGTCCGTGCGGATGGTCGCCTCCATGGCGGGCCGGGCCCGCTGCAGCCTGGACAGCGTCTCCTCGAAGAGCACCTTGACCCGCTCATACACCATGCGGTATGCAGAGTCCGAGATCTGCAGCGGACGGCGGCGTCACATGGGGTTGAGGGCCGGGCCCCTGTCCCCACCCCACCTGGGTCCCAGCTCACCTGGATCCACTGTCGCTGCCGCTCCTGCAGTTTCCCCTTCAGCCGCGGTGCAAGCTCTGCCTTCAGCTCGGGGCCCAGCTCCTCCATCACCAGGTTGCTCAGAATCTAGGACCAAGGGGCCCATGCCAGGTTTGCAGGGAGGCCAGTGATCTCCATTTCTCTCTACATTTTGGCCCGGCCCCTCCAGCCCCTCTCCTCTGCCTTGGCCCTTTGGCTCCACATGCCCCAGAGTGTCAGGCTGACTGCCTGGGTGCCCTCAGGCTCCTCAGACTCTGAGGCCCGGCCCCAGGCTCTTTGCACATGGAGGCCTCCCAGGTCCAACATGGCTGTGTGCATGCATGCGTGCGTGTGTGTGTGTGTGTGTGTGTGTATATGTGTGTGTGTAATGTGTTTCTTTTTTAAATTTGTGTGACACAAGGTCTCACTATATAAATCAGGTTGGCCTCGTGATGATCCTAAAGGGGATCCTCCTGCCTCAGCCTCCCAAGTACTGAGATTACAGCCACCACATTCAGCTTGCATGTCAGTTCTCCTTGGAGTCAGAGCTCCTGAGGCCAGGGCTGCATCTGCACATGGTGCCTGGTCCTCCGAGGTGCTTGGTAAATGAGTGAACAAAGCAACCAGTCATGGAGCTTGCACTGACCCCTTCCGTCCAGATCTGAGCTCGTCATCTCCCCCCACCCCTCACAGCCTGTCCACAGCCCCCCTGGGCCTCACCTGCACCTCGTTCCCGCACAGCATCTCCCAGGTGCCATACAGCTCCTTGGCCTGGCGGTACATGCGGATGGCGTCCGTGAAGGCCGGGCCCTCTACCTTGGAGTCCTCGGGGATGCCTGGCACACGGGAGGGAGACAAGCTCAGCCGGCCGAGTGGACACGGGCCACTGCCCAGCCTGCTCCTCCAGACCCCGGCCCTCCGCACCTGCACCCGACAACTCACCAGCCTCGAGGTCAGGCCTCAGGCCAAAGGGGGCTCAGTTTCCCCTGGCAAGAGCAACAGTGACCCGGCCTGGCTTCACCCGGGTACTTGCAGGTACCCTGCATCCCAGTGGGGCCAGGTGGGGAGCCGTGAAGTCTGGGCACGGAAGCTCAGGGTGCCCACGGAGCCTTTTTTTTTTCCTTCTTTTGTTTTTTGATTGTTGTTTTGGTACCTGGGCTCGAACCCAGCCCTGTCCACGGAGCTACAGTCTCATCTCTTTGTTTGTTTTTTCATTTTTTAAAAAAATGTGTTTTCTATTTTGAAGCAGGGTCTCGCCCAGCTGCCCGAGCAAGGCTTAAACTTGTACTTCTCCTGCCTCAGCCTCCCAGAGGCAGGCAGGCCCCCAGCATGACACTTTCTGTCAGGAACTAACAGAAATTAGAGGGCCCTGCCAGCCCTGGGTCTGTCTTATCCCAGGTACCACATCAGCTTCTGTACAATGCTAGAACTTTACTGAAGAATAAACACAGCCACGCGTGGCAGCTCACACCAGGGATCCCAGCACTCACAAGGCTGAGGCAGGAGGATTGACTGCCTTGAGTTCAAGGCCAACCTGAACTACACAGTGAGACCCTGTCTCAAAAAAGATACACATAAAAGTCCCCTAAATGGCCCTGGGAGCACAACTCACCAGGAGAGCTTGGGCCTAGCACCAGGCCCTTGCCTCCATCCCCAGCACAATCATTCAGGGGGAAAAAAAAGGAATTTTTTTTTACTGACAATGACTAGAAAAATGTGCTTTCTGTGTCACTGATGATATCGGTGGCCTGTATTGGAGGAGGCATGGATGAGGCACAGACCCCAGACCCAGAGCCAAGGAGGCCGTGGCATGAAGTTGCAAAACCTGCCAGGGTTGGGGGGCAGCTCCCTGGCCTTGCGCCTGACCACAGGGTCCCCAGAGCCCAGGGAAGGGGAAGCCGCAGAGGCGCCTCACAAACCCCAGCACTCACTGCCATGACTGCAGGCTGAGTCACTGGGTGGGGGGACCCTCTCGGGAGGGGAAGGCCACAGGACTCACCGCCTACACCAGAGTGGAGCTACGGGATGGGGAAACTGAGGCACAGCACCCATCCCAGCACTGAAGCATGACGGACGCCTGACCCCGCATGTCAGGGACCACAGTCAGGCAGGCAGGTGACAGGATCAGAGCAGGCAGCACAAGGCACAGAACCCACACAGAAGTGGAGTGGTCCTGACCCTGGGGACCTTCTTGGGTCTGCACATCTGCTGAGTTTGACAGGCTTGAGAATCACCCACCCCTGCCAGGCACCTCCCACCCGCACACACGGCTGCTGCCCAAGCAGCCCGCCCAATGGCCCCCTCCACCCTCCACGCACGGTCAAGCTCTATCTTAATTGTTTTTTTGGTTTTTTAAGACAGGATCTTGATATGTAGTTCAGGTTGACCTCAGATTCCCAGTGATCCTCCTGCCTCAGCCTGCTGAGATGACAGGGGTGCACCAGCACAGCCCACTATCCCTCATCTTTAGTTCATCGCACGGAAAAGCATTCAGCCAGACACCAGGCCCAGGGCTAAGCCCAGTTCCACTGAGACATTCTCACACGGAGAAATCAACCAGTCTCTGTCTCCCTCTCTGTTCTGGGACTGAACCCAGGATTCTCTACCATTTACCACCACTACTACGAGCTACGTGCCTCGCCCTGCTTCCAGCTTTCTCTGCGGCAGGGTCTGGCCATGCTGCCCAGACTGATCTTAAACCTTTAAGACTGATCTTAAACCACATGCAAAACACATAGCCCCAGTTATAGGAGGTGGGGTGCTGAGGCAGGAGGACTGCGGGAGCCCAGAACTCTGGGGTCAGCTGAGGGTAACAGAGAGCCAAAGGGAAAAAAACCTTCGGGGATTTAGCTCAGTGGCTTAAGCACCTGCTAGCAAGGGTGAGATTGTGAGTTCAATCCCTGGTACCACAACAAACAAACAAACCAAACCCCAGGTGCTCGCAGCTAGATGACCCTGTCAATAACCTGCCCGGGACTTCTGGCCTCCGGACCTGGGAGAAAGTCACCTCTGCGCCCCATAAGCTAAGCGGCCTGCAGCTCTGAGACAGCAGCCGCGGCCTTCCGGGCACCCCGCTTGTCAGCCCGGGCGGGAAGCCCGGGCTTCCGAGGCCGAGGCTCCGACCCGCACCGCAGCTCACCCCAGGACCGGCCCAGCCAGGGCCCAGCCGCCCGCCACCCCCTGCGGCCCCAGGAATGCAGGATGCAGGATGCAGGGCCCGGCGGAGCTGGCGGCCACCCAGCGCGGCTTCCCGCCCACCCCGCTTCCTGGCAGCCCCAGGAGCCAGCGCTTCCAGCTCCACACATTCCAGGGCCAGGTTCTCACAGTGCCGGCAGGGCGGAGGGGAGGAGGCAGGGCGGAGGGGAGGCGGGGCAGAGTCTGAAACCAGCTCGTCAGCCCCGCCCGCCCGGGAGACTACGGTCCAGCCAGGATGCCTTTCCCGCCCCCGCCCCGCAGCAGCCTCCGGACTCCTCTCCTACCTGCAGCAACCCCTCTAGGAACCAGCACTGGCTACCATCAAATCAGCGAGTGGAGAGGTGGCTCCTGCCCCCCTGGTCCTGTGCCTACTCCTTCCCTACACCCAACCCACCAGGCCAGGTCGGCCCCCACCCTGGGAACCCAGGGTCCGGGTGGGGGAGGGAGGAGGGCGCCCAGGCCTGCAACAGAGCTGGAGCCAGAGCCCAGGCCCCAGGGACCTGGGAACAGGAGGCCCTTTGTGGGCGGCAGAGCAGGGCCCAGCCCAGGTGGCAGGGGTTGGCCCCACGAAGACTGGCAGATTCCAGATGGGCAGAGGTGGCTCCGGAGAGGTGGGGTGAGCTGGCTTCCACCCAGTGCCCGTGCCACCCCTCATGGTGGGCTGGAGCTGTGCTGGAGGCAGAGGCAGAGCAAGTGCAAGGGTCTCTCTCTGCCTTCCTGAGGCCAAGCCCAGACAGAAGGACCCGCCCCACCCCAGCGCAGGGCCTAGACAGGACTCTCCTCCACTTCTTCCGCTGCCCTCTAAGTTATGATGGGAAAATACAGTGTACATAAATTTTAAAAATTTATTACATTGCCACAAACCCCCTCAAAACACTCTCCTCACTGGGAACATTCTTATCTTACTGTTGTTCCCACTTCCTGTAGCAGTTCTGGAAGGCCTCTTTTGTGTCTTTAGTTGTGCTGTCCTGTCTGCCTTGGTCTTCCTTCCTTCCTTCCTTCCTTCCTTCCTTCCTTCCTTCCTTCCTTTCGAGACAAGTTCTCACTAGCACAGGCTATCCTCAAAAACCCAGAGATCCTCCTGCCTCAGCATCCCAATTACTGGGGTTACAGACAGGCACCACCACACCCAGCTTGATATCCTGCACTGATTCAACACATTTACCTTTCATAGTATTTTTGACCTTGGGGAAGAATCAGAAGTCACACAGTACCAGATCTGGTGACTCAGGTGGCTGAGGATACACTGTGATGTTCTTACAAATCTGCCTTTCCGCTGGGGGTCACCTGGCAGCAACATTCACCTATTTTTTTTTTCAATCACACCTCATAAAGACACTGATGAACAAGGGCTTCCAGAAGTGCTTCAGAAGTGGCAAGAACCATGCAATAAGTGTGTTCAAAGCAAGGGGAGGGCTCGGAGGGAGGTCTGTGGTGATGCTGTACCCTTTCCTGTAATGAAATCCTAAAAATTTAAACTTCACCTTCTTTTCTGTGACCAGGACTGTGCACCCTGCAGGTCTCAGGGCACCTGCCCCTCTCTGCCAGGGACCCCTCGAAGCCCCTGGGGCCTCTCCCACAGCACAGGCGAAGGGCTCCCAGGGAGGCACCCAGCATGGCTGTGGGCTGTGAGCTGTGACTCGTCACCCCTAGACCTGTTCCCCCTCCCGAGGGCAGGAGAGGCCCCACTCCCCTGCTGCACCCTCAGACGAGACCTAACAATGGCTGCTGGCTGCACATGGCAGGAGTTCACAGACGTCCCCAGGCCCTGGGCACAATGGTGGTAAAGAAAGGAATGAACAATACAGGAAGAACACTCTTTACCCAGCAGAGTGCAGACTGTCCCTGTGTGGTCCCCAAACCCCTAAGACACAGAAAGACTCCTGTTCCCAATTTACAGTGGGCTCCAAGAGGAAGGTCAACTTAACGTCACATTTTGAGAAAACAGCAGAATGGGGATTGTGGCTTTGTATGCCAGGGCCCAAGGATTCAACAACCACCCCCCTCCGGGAACAGCTGCCTGATGTCTCCTGGGCAACACAGGCGTCTTCATCAGGGAAAAAACTTTAAGGCTGACCCTCAGCCCAGTTTCTCACAGCCCCAGAAGGGAGAGCACAAAATAGCCCATAGAGCAGGGTGGCCACACAGCACTCCGCCACTAGGTGTCGCTGTGTGACACGGCGCGTTCCCCTTCCAGCCAGCTCACCGTTGTTGCAGTGCCGGACGCAGTCCTGCACCACTGCCTGCCACTTGTCCTGCTCGGCTTCTGTCATCATGCAGAAGTAGTAGTGTCGTGCATAAGGATGCCAGAGGATCAGTGGGAACTGGGTGGGGCACTTGAAGATGGGGGTGCTGCCCGATTTCGACGTGGTCCCTGTGGAGACAGTGCCTTGAGCAGTTTATGCACTGTGGCGTCCCTGGTCAGAGGACAGCGGGGAAAGGCTGACCTGGCAAAGGCTGACCAGGGTCACTGGGGACAAGGTGGCCTTTGTCTTCCATCTCTTTCTTTCTTTCTTTTTTTTTTTTTGGTACAGGGATTGAACTCACAACCTTGCACTTGCCAGGCAGGCGCTTATGCCACTGAGCTAAATCCCTGACCCTCTGTCTTTTGAGATGAGGCCTCACTTATAGCCCAAGCTGGCCTTGAACCACTATCCTCCTGCCTCAGCCTCCCGCGTGCTGAGGTTAGAAGCGTGTATCACCACACCCAGCATGCAGCAGCATTCTTTCTGTCCTCCACAGCCTGGCTACAGGAACCTCAGAATCTGGCATCCATGCTGACCCTTCCCTAACACTGCAGGAGGTCACACCTCCCTCGTGGGTAATCTAAACTCATACGTTGGGCACAAATGACCATCGAGAGTCCTTGGGTTCAAAAGCCAAGCACTGCCCACTTGGGTTTCCCTTCAAATTTCTGCTGCAAAAGCCAGAGCATGGTTTAAATATCCAAGTAGGGAGGGAGGCAGGTGAGGCAGGGAAACAAAACAAATAAAAAGGAATTTATTTCTATTTGATCCTCATGGATATTCGAGATCCAGCAAGATACCTGGTCCTGAGCTGTGCCCCATCCCCGGGTTAACAATGGGACAATAGCAGCTCTCTGTGCCCTGGCCTGGGTCAGCCCGGGCTGGGCCTGGGGCACCCAGCACTTTTTGGGTTTGTGCCACACCCGAGGTCTCTCTTCTCAGCCTGCACTTGCAGATGCTTAGGAAGATTGGGAGGGGAGGTCCAACTGGCCTGCACAGCCCCACAGAGACAGACCCAGGGTCAGGACTGGGGTAGGGACAGTCAGAACTGTCCCCCCAGGCTGGCTTCACTGCAGGGCACTTGGTAGGGTGTGGAGAAACAGGGCACCAGGAGCAGTAACTCCTAGCAAACCTGGCATGGACATGCGGTTTACTGATCATCTCAGCAGGGTCACTGAATCAATTTCTTTTCTGGGGCAGCTGTCAAGAACTCAGGGAGCCAAGTGTGGTGCACACCTGTAATCCCAGCACTTGGGAGGCTGAGACAGGAGAATTGCTGCGAGTTTGAGGCCAGCCTGAGCTACTAAGTTAGTTGAAGGCCAGCCTGAACTGCATAGCAAGACCCTGTCTCAAAAATAAAGGAAAACAAAACAAAACAAAAAAACAGAACCAAGAAAGGGAGGTAGCAAGACTCCCATTCCACAGCGGTGAGGCACAGGGCTCAGGTACCCGGATGAGGGTCCACACAGGTCCAGGCCCAACCCAGTGTGGCCTTGGGCAAAGCGTATCTCTCAGGCCCCAGCCACCTCTCCCCTTTGGGGGTTCAGGCTGTGTTAGTGCAGGACCTGAAGCAATGAGCTTGGGGCCACCCCCGCACCTGGTCCCCTCCTGAGGTCTGTGCAGGGTGCCAGGCTGGGGCTGGGTGGCCCTTTACCTGGTAAGGAGTTGCCAACTAGCTCCAGGTACTGGTCCAGCGAGGTGAGGACTTTGTAGCCAGCACTGTTGATGATGGCGCGGGGTGGGACCTGCCGCTCATAGGCCTAAGGGGGACAGGAGAGAAGGTCCCGAAAGTCACAGGGGGGCTGAGCCCAAATCCCAGCTCCAGCTCTGGCTCCAGGCAAGGTCCAGGGTGGGGTGGAGGAGGGGAAGGAAGGAGCAAAGGAGGGCAGGGACAGGAGAGTCTGTCACAGTGAGCAAAGGGAGACCTGTAGGGTGACCTCAGTATGGTCCTCAGCACAGCGCCTGGTCCAGGGCAGGGTTCAGGGGGCATCTGTCACTACCACCCCGTTGCCCCCCATCCCACAGCTCCACTAGCTGAGTGCGCACTGGGCACTGAACTGGGGCACAACACGCTTCGTGTCACCCAACCCTCATGATCCACACACAGGGCCACGACCAGGAAGGCTGCTATCTGTCCCCAGAGCTGGGGTCTTTGATTATCACTTGGAACTCCTCCCCCACATGCCTGGGCTCTAAGCAGCCCACAGTCTCCTCCGGAGGAGAATTGGGTCAGGATACACCGCCCCTGCAGGAGCACAGGGAAAAGCGCTAGCGATGTTGACTCCTACAGCAGGGGTGCCATGCTGCTCCTGACCACTAGGTGTCACTATTGCCTAAGGACAGGACGTGTAGCAGGGCGGTCTCTCCCTTTGGCCTAGTTTTAGAATCTGGTCCTGGGGACTGAACCCAAGGCTTTCACACTGAGCTACATCTGCAGTCTTCTATTTTGAGATGAGGCCTTGCTAAATTGCTCAGGCTGGGCTTGAATTTACGATCGTGCTGACTCAGCCCCCTGGAGCTACTTCAGCCCCCTGGAAATTAGAGGCATGTGTGCCACCATGCCCACTAGGAATCCAAATTCTTTTTGTTTGGCGGTAGAGGGGGTTGACTCAGGGTCTCACCATGTAGTTCAGGATGGCCTTGAACTCACTATGCAGCCCAGGCTGGACTGGAACTTGCAGTGATGCTCCTGCCTCAGCCTCCTGAGTACTGGCATTACAGGTACGTACACTTGGCTAGAAATGTAAATTCTTGGCCCTGCCTCAGACCCCAGTCAAACTCTGGGGGTCGGGCTCTTTTCTCCAAGCCCTCCAGCAAACCCTGAGGTGTGCTATCAGTTGAAAACCACTACCCTGAGGGCCCGAGAGTGAGCAGACTCCCTGAGAATTCACCTGTTCAGAACAAGGAAAACAGGCCGATGCCTTGGGCTGCTCAGGAGAAAGGTCTGGCAGATGCAATCAGTCTGCGGGCTTTCGAAAGAGCCCCAAGCAAAGACAAGGCACAGCCCACCCACAGAGGGCAGTGCGGGCAAGCCTGGGGCAGGGACCAGCCAGTGGCCAGTGCCTCCTGCCTGCAGAACCAGACCAGGGGAAGGCGGCTGCCCAGCGTGCACGCAGGAAGGTGTGGGAAAGGGGGTAACAGGGGGAGCCAGAGCTCAGCATGCTGGGGTGCCCAGGGCCGTGGGGTGCTCACCACTTTGTTCTCGTACAGCACCAGCCCGTAGTTGTGCGGCACCAGGCTGAAGCGGTTCCTCCATTTCTTGTTGTCCTCCTGGTACTGGAAGAGGTTCCCCGAGAAGATGACGCGCTCGTCCAGCGGCACCTGTGGCAGTGACGGGATCCCCTCAGGCCACAGTGGCTCCTTCCCGGGTCTCACCCAGGCCTTACCCCAGCCTCCTCCGGTTCAGCCAGGCCCAGGGCAGGCACAGCTACCCACCTCTACCACCCTGAGGCAAGGGAGTCACCATAGTCTGAGGGGACACACCCCCAGGCCAGCCCTGAGCCTCAGTTTCCCATCATGACAATGAAAACTTGAACAAGGTATAGAGATGAATCCAGGTGTCACCCAGTTCTGGATTGATTTGGGGCTGGGGCCAAACTGATTTTAAAGGGGGCTATGGAAGCCGGGATGGGACAAGGATATACACACTCTGGGCAGGCTACTGCTCTGCTCCTTGCCAAGCTAAGCTGTCTACCCTATGATAAATTCAGCGCCATTTACAAAATATTTTTTTAATTTTTTTTAAATACAGAGATTAAACCCGGGGCTTTCACACTGAGCTACATTCCAGTCCTTTATTTCTTACATTTGAGATGGGGTTTGACTAAGTTGCTGACCTTGAACTTGCCATTCCCTCGCCTTAGCATCCCAGAATACAGGAATGTTATGGCTTTTGTCTTGATGTCCCCAAATGCCTCACACAGGCTAGGTGGGGCTTTTCAGCCACGCAAGGATCCAGACTGTGCCATGCTGGGGTTAAGGGTGCGCGATTGCTCAATCAGCCCACTGATTGGTTTGGCATAATTTCGGTAGGATGAAGGGTCCCCCACCATAGTGGGGGTGCTACCTGCACTTACGGTATGTAGCTTGGATACAGCATAAAAGGACAGCGAGAGTCTGACCCTTATCCCTGCTGCTGCTGCTGCTGCTGCTAGCTACTAGCTGCTGGTCACTTGTTGCATATAGTTTGCTGCCTTCTTCCTTCTGCCTGCCTTGCACGTTTCTCCTCTGCGATGTTGTCTGCTATGCCATCCTGCTTTGGAGCCAGCCAATTACAGACTGAAACCTCTACAAACTGTGAGCTAATAATACGCTGGGATTACAAGCATGTGCCTACCCCATCCATCACACGGAAAAATAAGAAATGGAAGAGAGCAGCGTTAAGGGTCTCGCTGGCCTTGAAGTCACTATGTTGTGCAGGCTGTCCTTCCTTGGATTTGAGGCTGTTCTCCTGTCTCAGCCTCCTAAATGCTGGGATTGCAGGTATGCACCACTCATACCTGGCAAAAGAAAGCTTTATGGTGCTCAATAAAGAGAAAAATTATTATTTTAATTATACCCACATCTTTCTGGGCCCTTGCTCCCTCCTGGACAGGCCAAAGAAGTCCCAAGTCCCTCTCTAGCACCTCAGTGGCCTTCATGCTCTCCTTTCCCCAGCTCCCCGCTATTGCTGCTCAGGGAAACCGGAAACACTCCTGAAATAATGTCTTCAAACAATAGACCCGAACTTCCCATCCGGATGAAAATATTTACAGGATCACAAAGGCTGCCCCCAACAGCGGCCACAGTGGGCTCTGCCCAAGCCACAAGACCTTGGCTCTGCGTTCTATATTTATAACACCGACAGCCAGCTAGCCAATCCCTGTTTTTCGGGAAAGAAAGCACGACCGGCCAGGTGTGGTGGTGCAGGCCTGGAATCCCAGCATTCGGGAGGCTGAGGCGGGCTGCTATGAGTTCAAGGCCAGCCCAGATTACAAATCAACCCTGTCTCAAGAAAATAAAACAATCTAATTTAAACTTTCAAACAGCCAACTGTTCAATTCATTGACTTTCTGTATTGTTCTCTTAGTCTCAATTACATTAATTTCTGCTCTAATCTTTAAAATTTCCCCTCTCATAGGGGTTTTGGGCTTGACTTGCTTTTTTTCCAGAATTCAGAGGTTCAACATTAGGTTGTTTATTTGGGCCGGGGATATGGCTCAGCAGCAGTGCCTGCCTGGCAAGCTAGAAGTTGTGAGTTCGATTCTCAGTGGTAAAAACAAACAAAAAAACCCCAGTACACTGTTTACCTGAGCTCGCTGTTTTCCTGGTACAGGTATTCACCACCACAAATTTCTTTCTCAGGGCTGCTTTCATTGTGTCCAACAAGTTCCAGTATATTATATTTTGGCACAGCTGTTTAATTGTAGAAACTGTCTAATTCCTTTTTTTTTTTTTTTTTTTGGCATCAGAAATTAAACTCAGGACCTTGCGCTTGCCATGCAGATACTGTGCCACAGAGCTACATCCCCGGCCCCTAATTTCTTCTTTAATTTCAACTGTGACCCCACTGGCTGTTCAGGGGGGTGCTATTTAATTCCATGTGTTTATGAAGTTCTCATGGTTTCTTTTGCTGTCGATTTCCAGTGTCATCGCACTGTACTCTGATAATATGAGACAATTTCAATTCCTTTGCATTTACCTACGCATGTTCTATGGGCTGCTGTGTGGTCTGTTCTGGAGAACACTCCATGGGCTGCTGAGAAGAATGTGTGCTCTGATGTCGTGGGTGGAACACTGTAGGCCTCTACCAAGTCCACTCATTCACAGGTTTGGTTCAGTTTTGCTATTTCTTTGTTTATATTTTGTCTAGTTGATCTATTTGTGACAGTGGGGTACTGAGATCCCTCATTACAATTATGTTAGTGCTTCTTTTATAATTCATGTCCACTAATATTTGTTCTATATAGTTGGGTGTGTCAGTATTTGCTGCCTATATATTTCTGATCCTTATCTCTTCCTCTTAGCAGTTTTCCCTTAACAGGCATGTAGTGACCTTATCTGTCTCTTTTGATCAGTTTTGGCTTGAAGTTTCTTCCTGAAAGAATTCAAAGCATCACCCAAGCATGGTGGAGCATGCCTGGAATTCCAACACTGGGCAGGCTGAGGCAGGAGAATCAAACTGCCAGTTCCAGGCCAGCCTGGGCTACATTGTGAACTCGGCCAACCTGAACTACAAAGCAAGACCCTGTCTGAAAAGAAAAGAAAAGAAAAGAGAAAAGAGAAAAGAGCAATAAAACTTATTAAAAAAAAAAAAAAAAAAAGAAAGGAAAAGAAAACCAACCAGAGGCCTCCTCATTAGGACCCCGCCCTGCCCCAGCCCAGCCTCTTTGGCTCCGGAGCCCCTGGACCCAGGGCAGGTCCACCCCGCCCAGGGCCAGCTCTCCGGCCGCCTGGCTGCCCGCGTGGGTGTATTTTTAAGACTCAAATGACAGCATCGCGTCTGCAGTGGCAGCCCCGCGGGGGCGGGACGGAAGTGAGTGGAACCCGCGGTCCAGACCGCAGAGCCGCAGACATGCGGGGCTCCCCTGCCGGCCCGCCACCCACCCCAGGACCCAGGGCGGCGACCCCCCGCCCGGCCTGGGTGAGCCGGGGTGGCTCAGGCAGCAGGAGTAACTTGGGCCAGGCCAGGACTGCTCCCTGCGTCCTTTTACTGGTGCTTTTCCCCTCACCACGCACCTGTTTCCCTGATCTCCACTACTGTTTCTAGTAACCATCGGTTTCCACTCCCACGATTCCTACTGTATTACTATGGTGACTTCCCACCCGTGATGGGCAGTTTCTTCGTCTCCTTCCTCTCCTCATTCTTTCCAGGACTGGCGATTGAGCCCAGGCCTTCACACATACCCAACCCTTTTGGGGTCAGGGTCTTGCTGAATTGCCCAGGCTGGGCTTGAACTTGAACCCTCCTGCCTCAGCCTCCCAAGTGCAACATCCCACCTGGCACGATCAGTTTCACATGTGGCAAAATGGGACCAACACCCTACTTTCCAAGGACCGTAGGTGTTGACGCCTGACTCCTGCAACCCGCACGGACCCCAGGATGGTCAAGGTTAGGTCTCGCACAGAGGAAATGCTTCGCTGGTCCCCACTTGGCTCAGCTGGCTGTGACCGGGCTTCCCACCACTGGAGCACACACCTTCTGGACACCCAGGTGGGGCCACACGGGCACCTCTGCCCGCTATTGTTCCAGAGCTAGGAGGTTGCCATGACAACAGGAAAGCTGTTTTTACCAGGATGTTGTGAAAGACCTGGACACACGGCCCTGCCCCGTTGCCCTCTGGGCAGGTGGGGAGGTGAGGAGGTGGGGTGGCCACTGCACAGAAGGTGCCAGGCCAGAACTGCAGCCCAGTGCAGGCTGCCTCTCTGTTGTGTCGTGGGCCGGGGCTCAGCACTGGGCCTTGGCACGTGCCATCCCCCGTCTGCTGCTCTTTTCTACCCTTTCTCCAGGAAGCCCTCCTGGACCACCCCATGAGGTATCACTCTGAGTATCTGCAGAGCCACCAAAAGGCCTCTGACCCGAAACCTGACCCAACACAGTCCACAAGGAGTCACCCCCAAAGCTTCCCTGTAGGGACCCTGGGGTGTCACTCCTGACCCTGCTGGGTAAGGACCTGCCACCCACCCCTAACCATGTCTGTGACACCCAGCCCCAAGGGCCCTGCTTTGATTCCTGACCGCTATGGCCACTCACAGGTCAACAGGCCCAATGGATGTGTGTGTGTGAACAAAATCCAAGCCTGTGAAGCTCTATGAAATCTCCACCTCAAGGCTGCTAACCTCCCTGCAGCCCATGACCCTGCTCCCCTCGACAAGCCGTTTCACAGACTTGTCTGAGGTTATTCAGCAAGTGAGGATTCAAACGCCGCCCCCTTTTTATCTTTTGGGTTTTTTTGAGATAGGGTCTTGCTATGTAGCCCAAGTTGGCCTCAGACTCAAAGCAACCCTCCTGCCTCAGCATCCTGGGTGCTGGGATTATAGGCATGTGCCACCCCATCCAACAATTTAAACCTCCTCCATCCTCCCTGATTCCCCCAGCCACAGGCCATTTGTCTACTCACTGAATTTCCACCTCAACCCCAGGAGTTGCAACCCCATGAGTCTGCAAGAAGACTGGGGTGTGGGGGTAGAGTCAAATGCCCAGGCCACCAGCTGATGACAGCATCTGAACCCAGGTCCCCAAGTTTTTTTCTGGAGAGACCACAAGGTCTGAGAAGGTAGCTCTGGTGTCTGGCTGAGGAAGAGGCTCTGATCCTCCTTCTGTGGCACCATCTCCATCAGGTGCACTGAGCACAGGGTACCCCAGGAGACCCAGAGGGCTGCTGGGGACCAGCAGGGACCAGTGGGGGCAGGGGAGGGACGGTGAGCAAGGGCAACACTGTGCCCCACAAGTCCCAGAAGTTCAGCCACAGCCCAGCTTGGTGGTCACACCTGTGATCCCAGCACTCAGGAGGCTGAGGCAGGATGAGTGATATGAGTTTGAGGCCAGCCTGGGCTACACAGTGAGCCACTAATGAGCTAGCACCACCAACAGCAGTGACCCGGCTGACCTACTTCCCAGGGAGGGGATCAGGTCAACCAGATCCCCCAGAGGGAAGTGGGGAGTTTTCAGACAGCAGCCACCAGCCATGAGTACACAGCTACTGGGCCATGGCCTCAAACAGGACTTCTGGGACTGCCAGGGGCCCTGCCCTGTGTCCTGGGGAACAAGGGATAGCACCTCCCCCGAGTGCTCGGACAGGAACGCACAGCCTCACCCACACCCTGGCTTCCACTTGTCCTCTGCACCCCCGCCCCACTCCAGGCCAACTGCAGGGGCTCTTCCCAGAAGGCTTTGCACGCCCACCCCGAGCCCAGCCTGGAGCAGACACTTCCCACCCCTTACTCAGTATTTCTTGGACAAACAATCCTACTGCTAATGATGGGATCATGACGAGACTGAGGATGGTGGCAGAGTCACCCACCAGCACCTACCCTGCTCTCCTGGCAGTTTCACCCTAGGAAGGAGCTGTTCTCAGCCCATCTGACAGACAAGTAAACTGAGGCTGCTCCAGGAAGAGCTGGTCTCCAACCCACAGGCGGTTAGGACTCCACAGCCCTGACTTACACATCAACTCTTAGAGACGGGGCCACAGAGAGAAACTGAGGCCCAGAGAAGTAAAGTGCAAGGCCAGGTGGCAGCAGAGCCCAGCCGGAACCGCCCCCCGCTCCCGCGCGCACACCCCTCACCTTGCGCCAGAGCAGCTGCGCCTGCGGCAGCCCGGTGCCCTCAATCTCGTGCCGCATGCTGTTGAAGAGCGCGACGCCATACTGGTCCTCGTAGACCTGGAGGAACTCCCGCAGGACCTTCTCGGTTTTGTCTGCAGAGGAAGTGTGGGTAGGAGGTTAGGTTGTCATGGATACATAGGGCCAAGCATCCAGAGCCCCGGATGCCTGTGAGGGCACCAGCGCCTGCCCGGCTCGCATCTTTGCTGCGGGGCTTGCACCAAAGGGTGGGAACCCGGGTTCAGCACTAAGACAGACCCTCCGCTTCTCCAGTGACTAAAACCACCAAGCAAGCCTACATGTCCACTGGTCACTGGTCACTGGCAAGGATAAGGATCTGGAAGGCTGAGGCAGGAGAACTGGGTGAGTTCGAGGCCAGTTTGGGGTACACAGTGAGTTCAAGACCAACCTGAACTACATAGCAAGATCCTGTCTCAAAATAAAAACACAAATCCAAAATCTCTACAGAGACACCAAACAAAGGGAAGGTGGCAGGGGCCAGTTACAGAACTCTGTGTTCTGCCACATCTCATTTAAAAAGCCCCAGGCCTGTCTGTGCGCACATGAAACCACTTCTGGTAGAATACTTAGAAGAAAATATGGGCTGGGCAAGGCGGTGCATGCCTGTAACTCCAGCACTCGGGAGGCTGAGGCAGGAGGGTCACTGTGAGCTTCAGGCAAGACACTGTCTCAGAAACCAAAACAACAAAAACAAGAAAAAGGCAGCAGGCAGCAGGCCTGCTGTGAAGGTCAGGGCCACGGGTGAGGGAGTGGAGAGTGGAGAATAAACTGCATGTCCTGCTTTATTCACTTTTATAGCAGAGTGACTTTATAAGCACAATTTCTTTCACAATAAAAAGATAAACATCCATCCCTGCATTTGATCCCCAGCACTGAAAAAAGAAAAGAAAAAAATATTCAAAAATTCATTCCCAGCTGGGTACGGTGGCACAAGTCTGTCAACCGTAGCAGTGTGGGAGGCAGAGGCAGGAGGGCTGCAAGTTTAAGTCCAGCATGGGCCACACTGCAGTTTATCAAGACCCTGTCTCAAAACAGAAGACAAGAAGGGCTGGGAACGCAGCTCAGTGCAAAAGTGCTATGTTCACTCCCTAATACTGGGGAAAAAAATTAACAAGTTAACCACCCTTTGCTTTCACCGGCTGTTTTCTTCTCTCTTTTGCTAAAGGGGTTTTGGAACAGAGGGACAAGGCCCACAGGACACATGGCAGAGGAGGCCCCATATACAGATGGAGAAACTGAGGCCCAGGGAGGCTACATCACTAGGCCAAGGTCACACAGCCAGCAGGCACAGAGCTGGGATGCGGTCCAGGGACCATCTAGGAGCGGGGAACCCAGCCAGGGGGGTGGGGGCTGAGGGCTCGAGCCACGGGCCACACTCAGGGTCCCAGGCTGTGACTGTGCCTTGGTTGGGGGAGGGGTACGCCCCTTTCCTGGAATGAGGTCATGTTATCCAGATTCCGATTTGGGGAGAGGAGGGGAGAACAAATGAGGAATGTGCTTTGACGCCCTGTTTTTTAAAAACCATAAACAGCCTGAGACCTTGGGAAATTGTTTTGAAAGATGCTGAGGCCAGGGAGAGGGCAGGGGAAGCAGAGAGGGAAACCTGGGCGACGCAGAGGGGGGGTCCAGGCCAACAAGGATCACAGTCAATCCCCCTCTTCCCCTTCCTCCTCTTCCACCTCCCTTGTTTTGTTTTGTTGGGTTTTTGTTTTTGGGGGTTTTTTTGGTACCGGGAATCAAACTACACCCAACCACACACTTGCCAGGCAGGCGCTCGCGCCGCTGAGCTAAATCCCCAGCCCCTCTCTCTTGTTTTGTCCTGTGGCACCAGGGATTCACCCCAGGGCCTTCACACTGAGGTATTCTTTAATTTTTCACTTTGCATCTTGCTAAACTACTCAGGATAGACTGAAACTTCCAATCCTCCTGCCTCAGCCTCCGGAGAAGCTAGGATTATAGGCATGCGCTCTCATGCCTGGCTTTGGAGTCTGGCAAATTTTATGCCGTGACCCCAAAGGATCTCCCCAAGACCCTGGGGACTCAGAGCCATGTCATCCTTCGTCTGAGAGGAGCAGGCTGTGGAGCTGGTGTTCTCACTGCAAGGCTGGGTCCTGACTGGCAGCAGCCAGCAGAGGCCACACCTCCAACACAGCCAGCGGGGTGGACGGGCTCGGGGCTCGGGGCTGGGGATCTGGAGACCCCAGTCCAGCCCTGAGGAGGATACTCTTCCAGGAAAGCCTGGAAGCTGCCACCCCAGCAAAATCTTGAACCCCAGTCTGCTCAACATAGCAGCTCTCAGCCGCCCACTGACTCAGGCATGCATGAGGGTCCCAGGCTGCACTGGGGAGGGGACGATCACCCCATGAAGCCCAAAACGAGCTGCAGCAGCTACGACCCCAATATCACACCACAGCAATACAGGCCACCTTGCTCCGGAGAGTCAGGAACTGCACGGGGTGGGATTGATGCTTTTTATTTTTGAGACTGGGTCTCACTATAGCTTAGGCTGCCCTTGAGTTCACTATGTAGCCCAGGCTCGCCCTGAACTCATGGCAATCCTCCTGCCTCAGCCTCCTGAGTGCTGGGATTCATATCTGGTGACACCCTGGGGATGGCAATGTGAACCTCCCTGCCCAGCCTTGCTCTCTGGACTGCTTCTATTCACCACTGGACCCCCAAACAGTTGCTGAGCAAGGGTGAGGCAAGGCCAGGGGAAGGGGGGACACTGGAGTGGTGCTGGGGCTTATGGACAGCACCCGGCAGTGCCCGGGAACTAGGTTCTCACAGGTCTTCAGCCCAGGCAGAGCTGGAAGGGAACGCAGTGGGGGCCTAGGTCACAGATGGCTTCTTGACAGAGGGAGCCCCAGGCACATTCTTGAAAGATAAATTAGCTGGGCGAGGCGCCAGTAAGCCCAGCTCTCTGAGAAGCTGAGGCAGGAGGATCGCAAGCTAGATCCCTGATGCCTGGAAAGGAATAGTCACCACGGCAGAGAAACTCAGGGGATGAGGACTCGGGGGTGGTGCCGTGGGAGGCAGTGGAGATCCAGCCCCAGGCCGCAGTTCAGCCAAGGATGAGATGGGGACCTGTGTGCTGCATGCTGGGGCCCAGCCCCTCATCCTGGGGCTCCCCACAGCCCCCAGCTGTATGGTGCTCAGCGCCCAATTCCTTCCCTTCTGGCCACCCGGTAGCAGCTGGCTCGGATCTCAGGTGTCTGTGGGTGGCCCCGGTGCCCGGGGCGCCTGTCTCCCCTCCACTCCCGCCCACGCCAGCTCTTTCTGTTTCCTCCTGGGCCTCTGCAGACAGCAGACAAGATTCTGAGACCCAGGTTCACCCCCTGGAGCGGGACTCTGAACCAGAGAGGGTGAGGGGCTCACCTGAGGTCACACAGCCAGGCTTGGGGGGTTACGAGCAGCCCCTCTGGCTTCCCAGTGGAGAGTGGCTACCGGGTCCAATCCCTGAAAGCGCCAGGCTGTGAAATGGGCATCACAGACCCCGCTCACTGGCTGGGGACCACTGTGCTGGGCTCAGCCTGGGCCGCGTAAATGTTACCATGACGGAAACAGTGCACAGCCTCACACGCGTGCAGAAGAGGGACCTGAGGTGTTTATTAGCAGGTATAACTTTGATAGCTTGAAAAGAACGCAATAAATGTTCTTTTCCCCTAAAGAACCAAGACAAGAATTGTAAGATAATGACAATCTTCAACAAAGATTGGACAAAGAGAAAATCCGCCACAGAGGGGAGGGTGGGTAAGCAGGGCCACCTGCACCTGCGTGCGTGTGCCCGAGGGTGAGCTGCATGGAATACCCAGGAAACCAGGACACCCCCCCCCCCGCTGGGGCTGGGCCCTCTCTGAGCCCCTTTGCCTGGAAATCCTCAGAATCAGGACACACGCTCACCCATCCTCCACCCCAGCCTCCACACCAAGACTCCTCAAAGGTCCAGAGAGGAGTAAATAAAAATGTCCACTTTACAGTTGCAGAATCCAAGGCTTGGAAGAAGCTGGGTGTGCTGTCATCCCAACACTCAGGAGGCCGAGGCAGGAGGATTGCCCAAGTTCAAGGCCAGGCTGAGCTACATAGCGAGACCTTGTCTCAAAAACAAACATTCACCACTGGTGACAGCCTTGGGCTGGGGATACAGTTCCGGGCAGAGCACCTGCCCAGTGTGTGTGGCCCTGCATTCTATTTCCAGCACCAGGGAAGAAAAAAAACTGCCACTGAGCTCTCTGGGGTTCTCGCGGCGGGCCCCGTTCTTAGCAGCCCCAAGGGCAGCCTGGGAACCCCCGAGGAGGGCCGAGTGGGGCTACTGTCCACCTAGGCCTCTGTCCCCATGTCACAGCTGCATGAGGGCCAAGGCACCGCACGCACACACATCATGCACATTCAAACGGGGTGTTTCTGAGCCAAGAGCCAAGAGCCACGCCTTTCCGGGATCTTAACCCCGCTCTGGGGCAGAAGCCTGAGGCTGTGAGTCTGATTCTCAATACAAAAAAAAAATAAATAAATAAATACCCCCACTCCATGGATCTTAATGCAGGTGGAACGCCATCTCCAAGGGCTGCACTCTTTGGGTGTGACCCTGAAAACCCCCGCAAACTCTAGCCCCAGAATTCCCAGCCACTGAGAAGCTGCTGTGTGCTTGGCAGCCCCGTGAATACCCCCAGGTATCGTGGAGAAGCCAGCTGAGGGTGGGGAGATGCCGGAGCTTCCTCGCAGGCACACAGCCCCAAAGGGGAAGGCAGTGGGTTTTTTGTTTGTTTTGCTTTGGGTTTTTTTGCTTGTTTTTGTTTTTTTTGGTGCCAGGGATCAAACTCACAACCTCCCATTTGCCAAAGAGGCACTTATGCTGCTGAGCTAAAACCCCGGCCCCTTTGCTTTGCTTTTTGAGGTAGGGTTTCACCATATGGTTCAGGCTGGCCTCGAACTCATGGCAACCCTCCTGCCTCAGCCTCCCAAGTGCTGGAATTATAGGCATGTGCCACCATGCCCAGCAAAAAATGAGTTTTGAACCTTGAGCCTGTTTTAGAGCCCGCCCTATAAGCTCCCCACCTCAGCAGCCCCTCCACTGGGCCACAGTAACTCTAACAAGCCCTGTTTCCTTCTTTTGGGGATCCTGCTCAGTGGCCCTGGGGAGAAAAAGCAGGCTCGCTATCCCTGTATTTTTGTTTGTCTTTTGACTCCGGATCTCTCTAAGTAGTTCAGGCTGGCCTCACAGTAATCCTCCTGACTCAGCCTCCCAAATCCTGGGATTACAGGTGTGCACCACCATGCCTCGCTCAAACCCCTAACACAGATACAGAAACTGTGGCTCAGGAGGCAAAGTGACTTTCCCAAGATCACACAGGCAGCAGAGCCAGGATGGGAGCCCGGTGTCCCCCAGCTCCATGCTCTCCCACCCACCAGGGGCCCTGCCTATCCAGCCTCCCTGGGCCTCTATCTCCTGCCTCTCGGGGGCTGGGTAGTCTCAGCCAGCTCAGCTGACCTGGAATCTTAACGACCATCTCATCAGCAGAGCTGCCCTGGCCTCCGGTGCTGACCACGATGCTGGCCTCAGCAACACTTCCTCTCCCCCTGGGTCAGCCGAACCCAGTGCCAAGGCACCCTGTTCGGACTGGGGCAGGACGGCCACCTCCCACCTCCGCCCGGGCTCAGGCTCTGGGTTCAAGCTCCAGCCCTGCCACCTGCTAGCTGTGCGGCCTTGGCCCAAGCACCTCCCCTCTCGGAGCCCATTCTCCCTCTGCAAGATGGCAGCGCAGGGGACCTGTCCTAAGAGGACCAGGGCCCTCGGAACGTGTGGCCTGTGGCCGTGGCAACGAGGGGGCACACCGCCAGGCATGGCTGGAGCTCCTGCGAAGTGTCCCTGGCCCAAGCTTCCACTAACCACAGAGAGGCCTTCAAAACCCAGGCTGAGGCCCCCGCCCTGCTCAGCCCCGGACAGCAGCCAACAGCCAGGAGGACACTGATCGATGACTTCCCAAGTGACAACGTTAAAGACCACGGGACTTCCTGTGCAGATAGCGGGCACTGGACAAGAACTGGGGGGACCCACGATGCCCCGAAGCTCCCTGAAACCTTGGTGCAAGGCTCATGTACCAATGGACAAACCGAGACTCTGAGAGAAGAGGCTTACTGAGGCTGGGCACAGTGGCACACGCCTCTCATCCCAGCACTCAGGAGGCTGAGGCAGGAAGATCACTCAAGTTCAAGTCCAGCCTGAACTGCATAGCGAGATCCTGCCTCCAAAGAAAGATCCTGACCCAGCCCACTACCCAGGAGGCTGAGCCTGAATCCCAGCTCCACACTGCTGGTCAGGCATCAGGGCACAGAAGACGACATCTAGCCATGGTGGCATCCAGCTTCATCTCAACCCCAGGGGCTTCATGCCAGTCCTAGCCCTGGTTTGGCCAAGATGTGGGCACCAAGCTAGACTGGCCCCTGGTTACCCGGTCCCTCCAGTGGGCTCCAGGACACACCTCACCCACAAGGCCCGGCCCGGTTTCAGGGCTGAGAGGTTTGCTGACTGAAACTAAGCAGGTGACAGCGCCCACGGGGTGGGGCGGGCTCAGAACCTGCCCGCCTGGTTCCTGGAGCCTTGGGGAGCAGGGCCAAGGAACAACAGAGGCCGAGTGGGGGCAGGGACTCAGTTTCCCTGTGTCAGGGAGTCATTCCAAGCACTACCATCTCTGTCCTTGGCCTGGGACAGCAGGGGAAACTAAGGTCCAGAGAGGTGATGGCATCGTCCTGAGGTCGCACAGCATGTTTCAGCAAGCCAGGCCCCCAGGGCCTCGCCTCCAGGCCTCCCAACTCAGCCCCACCATGCTCACTACCACACGAAGACAGCAGCCCCTCCTCCACGTCTCCTGTCCAGCATGCGCTACACGTGTATTTTACGCCGAGGGCAGTCAGGCTCAGAGAGGGTGAGGGACTTCTGGGACGCACGGCCTGGGAAGGCCTGGAACAGTCTGGGTCTAACAGGAAACAGAGGTTTGGGCAAACCCAACTCGCAAGCACGGTCCATCGGTCTGGGTCTGGGGGACGGGGCCTCCCCCCACCGCACGGCCCCTGTGGGTGGCCACAATCTGAGGGGCAACACAGGGCCCTGCTCAGGACCGGCAATCGGTGGGAAGCAGGGAGCAGGGAAAAGGTGGGCTCTATCAGCTGGCGGGGCCAGAGCTGGGGGGCAGTGGGTGGGCGGTGAGGCCTCACCAGGCCACGGGGTCAGCCCCGCTCAACCCAGCCTATGCGGCCCCAGTTAAGTCACTGCCGCAGTCCGGCCCCTGCGATCTGACGGCTGCCGGGCCTCAGCTCCCTCGGATTAGACCCCTTCCTCACACAGGAGCCATCCAGGGGCAGTCGGACCCTCCCTGCCCAAGAGCTTTCCGTGGCTCCCACTGCCCTTGGGATTAAGGCTGGGCTCTTTGGTTTTTCCGGGACCCTGAGCCCCTGAGCTGTCTGGGGTCCTGCATAGCTCTCCCACCAATGCGGCACACGCTCACCTGCTCCCCACTGCGCTCTGCCCCACCCTGGAACCCCCCAGAGTGTGAGACTCCCCCCACAGCCCCCTGACATGCTCCAGGTGGTTTCAGGCCTGCTCTGTGTCTCATTCCCCAGGGCAGCACGTGTGGCAGAGAAGGGAGGGAGCCGGCATGTCGGTGCACACCAGCACTCAGGAGGCTGAGGCAGGAGGATTGCTACAAAGTTTGAGGCCAGTCTTGGTTACACAGTGAACTGGAATGAGACCCCATCTTAAACCAAAAAAATAAAAATAAATAAAAAAGGAGCCCAGGCCAGAGCTCTGGCAAGTAGAACCACTGTAGAACAAGCCAGGGCTCAAGGGGAGGGTCCTGCAGGGGCCTTCTGTGGATCGATCCCCTCCCCGAGGCCACTTACAAACAAGGACAATACCCTTCCCATAGCACCGACTGCAGCAGCCTGGCCACTTGCACCGTGTGCGGGACTGCTGAGTCCTTGACTCCTAGAGGGCCAGGGAAGGGGCTGTGCCATCCATCGCCCAGGGCACAGACAGAACAGGAAGACAGGGAGCACTTCCGGAAGCAGCCATGGGACACCATGCTGGCCACACCTGCCGCTTCCCCCGGGGCCAGGTACTCCACAGGGAACCTCACAGTGGAACCCCGGGCCCTGATGAGAGCCCAGGACTGGTACGGTATCCCCTCTATTAGGGAAACTGAGGCTGCAAGGGCAGGGACGTCCCCTGAGGGTTGAACACAGGCTAGCTGGACCCAGAGTCTAAGGGCCTTGGAAACATCTAGAAGATCATCACACAACAACACTGCAGTGGTTTTCACTGGGCACTGATGGCCCCAAGGGACCATGATGGACGCCCCCTCTGCACCGTCACGGGGCCCGCCCAGCACCTGACACACTACAGCCCACGAACAGGTCACACTGCTGTGAGTCGGACCCTTTCCATGTCACTGCCACGGCATTTTCTCTCTCCTGCTTTCACCCTCCCCTCCCCGTCTCCCTCCTCTACATTCAAAATCTCAACCAGAGCTGGCCTAGGTGGTGCACACCTCTAATGCCAGCACCCTGGGAGGCTGAGGCAGGAGGACTGCAAGGTCCAGCCACACCCCAGCAATGAAGTGATTCAAAATAAAAACTAAAAAAAGGCCTGAGGATGTAGCTCAGTTTGAAGGCCCTGGGTTCAATCCCCAGAATCGCAAAATAAACAACATACAGAAGAGCCAGCCGGCAAGGCCCTGCCCTCACACCATCTGCTCCTGGAAAGGCTCCAAAGGGCCTATTTGCATATGATTATAATAATCATCATAGCATGCGAGAACGGGAGTGTGTGTCATAGTTAGTCCAGTGCCAGCCTGAAGCCACCCTCAGAGGGGGTTGACAATTACCACCACCAGGATTCCTTTAGCCCTCACTGGGACAGACCAATAAACCCATTCTATGGGTGAGGATCTGAGGCTCAGCAAGGTTCAAGGACCTGCTAGGCATCACACAGGCTGAAGAGCAAAACCAGAGCCGCAGCGGAAGAGAGGAGTGACTTCTCAGAGCAGCGCCCCAGACGAGCCCAGCGTCCCAGCCTTGTCCTCTGGTTCTTAGTGGCGATTCGTGAATGGCTCCGTGACCCAGCTCCTCAGCAACCCAGATCCTGCCTGGCCCAGGTGGGTCAGGTGGGGAAGGCAGTGTCCCCTCAGGGAAGGCCGGGGCAGTTTCAGACACCAAAATGGCCCCTGGAGGCCACCACATGCCCAGGAAGGACTGAGGGCCGAGGTCGGTGGATTTGGGGCGAGGCTGCGGAGTCAGGAGTCAGGCGGGGTTTCTCCCAGAGCTGCCTCCAACACCTCCTGGGCTGGCAAATGTTTAACCAGGGCTCAGTGACAACTCAGGAATCAGGCCTGGAAGGGCGAGCCTGGAGTCAGGAGGGCCCGAGGTGGGGAACCCCGGGGAAATGCCCCCCAAAAGGGCAAGCGAACGGCCACCCACCAGGGCTGCCCTTTCCACCTCAAGCCTGGGTGGGCGGAAGTCAGTTCCCATCCTGACACAAACAGGGAGACAAAGGCGCTCTCAGGCTGCCGGGCCCTCCCATCTGGCCTGACTGGCAGCAACCCCGTGCCCACAGCCTGCAGCTGGCAACTTGTCCTGGGTACCCAGGAGGCAGGCATCTGCCCTTTGGGGAGGGTGGAAGAGGGCATCCAGGGCCCCCAGGACACCCCCATCCAGAGCAGGATGAGGCCCCCACACCCACCCTGGGCCTCCCAGCTGGCACTGTGCCCACACCCAGGGGGACTCAGTGAGGTCTGGGTGGTCTCTCTGGGCCACGCCCAAGGCCAAGGGAGCCATGAAGGAAAGGTCAAAAGCAGCCAGAGCATCCCAGACGGCAGGACGCCCCAGGAGCCCAACCTCCTCCAGTGCTCCCTCCTGCCCAGCCCCAGCTGAGCCCCAGGATAACACACTGCTGTTGTCACCAGGATGGGATGGACTTGCTGGCCACAGAGGCGGGGCACTGAGTTACAACAGTAAGTTGTTTGGGGCATTTTTGTCTGTTTGCTTTTGGGGGGGGGTTTGTATTTGTTTTTGTTTTGGGGTTTTTTTTGTTTGTTTTGTTTTTTGCAACAGGGTCTCAATATTTGGTTTAGGCTACCCTCAAACTTGCACAGAGATCCTTCTGCTTCAGCCTCCTGAGTGCTGCGACTACAGGCATGCCCTACCACGCCTGGCTTTTACTGCAACAGTAATTTTGGATGCACTAGCATCCATGCCCAGTCCCTGTTCCCCTTAACTCTGTGTATTTGCTGGGGGTGGGGTGGGGCTGGCACCCAGGGCCTCCTGCGTGCTAGGCACATGCTCTGCCACGGAGGTACAGTGCCAGGTCCCCTCGAAGTTTCCTGCCTTGCCACCCTTTAGCTTCATTCCTCTCCTGCCATCCTCACCACCTCCCCTGGGCCCCAAGTCCTCCTACCCTGGGTGCTGGCCCCCATCTGACTTGCCTGGCAGCAGGACAGCACCCCAGTGCCACCGACTCCAGGTGCTCCCCGACCCGTCTCCTGCTCAGGCCGAGTCCAGAGTGCCAGGCTGGACTGGTGCTGGTATCACACACACTCTGGAGGGGCCACTGTGAGAAGCCACTGCCAACTATGCGTCCAGCTGCAGTGAGACCTAGAGATGGCCACACAGAACCTCCTGACTGAGCCCTGACCTAGGGTATGTCCACGACCAGCCAGAGGGCCAGCATCACTGGCCTCTCCATCAGTAAGAGGCAGGAGCAGAGGGCAGGACCCAGCCCACCACCCACATGTTCCATCGGCCAGCTTGGGACAGACCAAAGTGGCACCAGCAGCAGGGCCGAGGTCAGACAGGAAAGATGTGCATGGTCCTCACTCATTCTCTCCCCGCAGAAATGCAAGCAAAGACTGAAGAATGCATGCCAGGAACTCTAGCACTCAGGAGGTTGAGGCAGGAGGATTACCCCCAGCCTGAGCTAGAAAATGAGACCCTGTCTCAAAGAAACCACACAAGAAAGCCTTCATCTGTCTCATAACTATTGTTTTTTGTTTGTTCTTTGTCTTTTTGAGACAAGGTTTCACTATACAATACAAGCTGGCCATGAACTCGAGTCAATCCTCCTGCCTCTGCCTGCCAAGTGCTGGAATTACAGTCATGCATCACCATACCCGGCTTCGTCTCGTAACTATTTACCACCTTCCTTCCTATGGAACAGGGTTATCCCAGGTTCTGGAATTAGATTTAGGTTCAAATACTAACCTGTGGGCTAAATTTTCCACAAACCTCAGTTCTGTCTGCTATAAAGTGGGAGAACAAACTTGCCTTGCCAGGGTGTCAGAACAATTCGAGGACACGAGTCACCCAGGGCCTGAGCCAATGGGACTGATACTGTCAAAGACAATGACCGAGAAGGAGCTGACATGTTTCCATCTGCCCCGGGTCTGGTGGCCAGGGTGGGCTGGGGATCCCGGCACAAGCTCTGCTGGCAGCTTTCTGAGACGCTGCAAGCCAGAGATGGGGACCAACAACTGAAAAAGCAGCAACCCAGGTCCTAGGCAGAGCAGTCAGGGCAAGGGAGGCCCCAGGTGTGGCGTCCACATCCCGCAGAGGTGAGAATCAGAAAGGGGAAGCTAGTGAGCGGAAACCGCAACAAAGACCCGAGAGCAAACAAACCGCAGCCAGCCAACCTCAGCGACCGACCGCAGCCTCCGAGGCTGCATCTTCTTGGCCAGGGACCGTGGCGTCAGACCCAGGTCCTGCTCCAGTTGTCGCTGACTCAAGTGTAGCCCGGGGGAAGCTCCCAGTCTCTCCAAGCCTCTGCAGATTCCCACAGCTGTGGCCTCATGAGGAATCAGGCTAAAGGTCAGGGACCACGCATGACCTGTGCCTCTGATACCTTGGATTTGCACTGTCTCCACCTCCCCGCTCCATCTTGGTTTTACCGCATCAACCAAGACATCCAGGTGAATGCTGCAACACTTTCGGCTGGGAGCAATGGTGTGCACCTATAATCCCAGCTCCTCAGGAGGCTGAGGCAGGAGAACCTCTTGCGCCCAGTTCAACACCAGCCTGGGCAAACAGCGAATCCCCATTTTAAACAGGAAAGGTAGAAAAAGAAGAGAAAGAGAAAAGTTAGAAACAGGAAGATAGAAAGGAAAAGATGAGACTTCTATCTCTAGGACTTTAATATTAAATCTCAGAGCTGGGTGTGGTACACACCTATGACCCCGTACTCTGGGAGGCTGATGCAAGAGGACTGAAGATTTGAACCCCATCTAGGCAATATGGTGACTTAGTGAGACTCTGTCTCAAAACAAAAAATAAAAAGGGGGCGGGCTGAAGCTCTACCTCAGTGCAAAGGCCCTCCTTTCAACCCCCAGTGCCACCCAAAAAAAGTCTCAGACTTTCACAGAGTGCAGCGCAGCTATAAAGGGCTGAAGACCAGGCAAGGAATGAGAGGGGACAGGACACTCTTTTAGCCCTCAAACGAGAGCTGAGTAATTCCCAGGGACAACGCGTCAGGCAAGTCAAGCCCCAGTCACAGCCCGGCCAAAGGGGCAGGCTGTTCCAGGTGACCTCAGAAGGCAGGTGGGTCCTCCCAGGGAGGGCTTTCTCAGTGTCCAACACTCTGCAGGGGACAGGTGGCCCCCCGGAGTGGGAGGAGAGAGGTGAGCAGTGACAGCTCAAACATGGGGACCCGACAGACCCAGCTCTGCCTCCACCTTGATGTCCTAAGCCTCAGGCTCCTCAGCCATATAGACAGCACCAGCTCCGAGGCCTGTGCCGAGCGAGGGCCACAGACGTGAGGGCCGCTCCGCTCCTGCCTGGCGGACGGTGAGTCCAGGTACAGGGCCAGCCCGGACAGCACAGCGAGACGCGCTCTCAAAGAGGAAAGAAAAAAGTAAGAGTCCAGGACAGACGGCCCTGGAGTCATCCTCTTCAGCAAGCCCAAGCCAGGTCTTTGCCCAACCTGCTTCGGGACCCCAGCCTGTCACAGGCACGGCCACCCGCAGCTCCCAGCTCCCAGGGGCCCTGGGCAAGCAGGGTGCAGAGGGGAGGGCGGGGCGGCAGGAAAGGGAGGGGGAGGAGAGGAGGAGCCAGTATGAAAATTCGGTCACGCACTTCCAGCAGGCCCGGGAGGAAACCTGATCACAGGCCGCAGAGCCAGGGACCCTGAGAACCGAGACATTTACACAGATAGGAGACGCAAATTTTATGCAGATGGCAGGACTCCTCTGAGCTGGGCGCCGCTGGCCTCACCCTGGGGTCACCAGCTGCAGGCTGCCTGCAGGGCAGAGGAACGGAAAGGAGAGATGGGACAAGTCCACTCAGGGGCTCTGCCAGCCTTCGGTCCCCCAGTCCAGGAACCTGCCTGACCCCCACTGGGACTCCCCAGGCGACACTGCTCAGCCGAAGGTGCAGAGATGGGCTCAAGGTCTCCCTGTCACTGGACAGTGAAATGAGGAGGCGAGACAGGGATGGGAGCACCTGACAGCTGCCGGATGGCCCAGGCAGGCCCCTTGCACACCTCTTGGTTGTCCTGTCATCCACCCAGTGAAGGGGCTGGACACATCGCGCTGGATCCTCAAGGGGCTGACACCCCCCCACTATGACATGAGACAGTGTCCCTTCCCACTACAGCAGCAGTAGCAATCCCAGGGAGCCCAACATCCAGCCTTGATCAAACCGTCCGAGTTCCACCAGTCAGCCGAGGGTGGGGAAAGGCATGTCACCAGCCTTCCATTCAGGCCAGAACCCAGCCAGTCACTAGCACATTTGGCTTTAATCTTTGTTTCATATCCATTTCCCCCACAAGGACAGGGACACCTTTTTATGTCTCCTTCACGACATATTCCCAGCACGTAGCACCTAGTATCTGTCTCTGACTGTGAGATCACACCAAAGCGCCATCGCTGAATCTCCCAGGAATCCTAAGACACAGAGGAAAGGGAGGCTTCCTAGAGAGGTGAACTCTATCCACCCCGGGAGAAACCCACCCCAGCCCCTGCACAGCGCTGGAAAGGACTCTCCAGTCCCACTGTAGCCCAGCAGGCAGGGCACTTGTGGCACAGGGCTGGGTTTGGAGGCAGCCAGCTGAGCCCAAGGCCATAACATAAGCAGCGGAAAAGGTCGTCACCCCTGTCATGCCAACTGAAGCCGTCACCCAAACTCAGATCCTCAATTTCCTCTTCCAGCTCAAATGGAATCCTGTCAAATGATACAGCACCTGCAGGGAGCCTGGGAAACTAGAGCAAGGCAGATCCTGTCACCTCTTCTGTCCGACCTCCTTGCCCCTGGGGTAGGCGGTGAGAAGGTCCAGGTCTGTGGCCGCTCCCCTAGGCGGGCACACTGCTCTATTCAGGAGTCCCCATGAGAAGGGACACGTGGGATCCCTGCCTGTGAAAGTGACATAGTGACACATGCCTGTCATCCCAGCACTCAGGAGGCTGAGGCAGCAGGATCACGGAGAGTTCAAGGCCAGCCCGGACTACATAGTGACCATGTCTCAAAAACAAAACAAAACAAAACGCTAGCGAGGTGCTGGAGCCTTGCCCTGTGACCCAGGGGCCACCAGGACCTTCATCTATGACAGGACAGCAAGTCACACACATGGCTGGGAAGACCCCACGGGATGTGGATGGTCCCAGGCACCAGGTGCTGTAGGGCTCTCAGAATTGGTAGGCACCAGAGCCAGGGCCTGGGGCACCACTGCCACCCGTCACACGGGGACTCAGCTGGGAACAGGGCACCAGGCACCCAGAGGAATTGGCCTGTCCAGCCTCACCTTCCAGGGCAACCACGAAGGGCCCCAGCCCGTGAGTCACCCAGGGAATACACATGGGGTGGGAGCAAACAGTGCCACACACGCTCCCGTGTGCTGTCTCAGCCCCAGAGGCACCCAGGCCACTCCTCTCCCCGTCACAGGCAGAGGGGGAGTCGGAGCCCTCCTGCATCCACACCTGCCAAGGCCTCACCTACCAGGGCCCTCATCCTGACAGTCCTGGGGGCCCCTGCTGCAAGGACACAGGCCCCTGCCCCGGCAGGCATCAATGTATGCACCCACTTGTAGGGTGCTACAAAAATTCACAGGGAGCTGGGCATGGCAGCGCGTGCCTGTAATTCCAGCACTCTGCAAGGCTGAGGCAGGAGGGTCACATGCTCAAACCCAGGTTGGGAAACTTAGAGAGACCCTGTCTCAGAATTGAAAAAGAAATAAATAAATAAAAAGCAGGGGATGGAGGCTGAGGCAGGAGGAATCACTGCAAGTTTGAGACCAGCCTGGGGTACAAAGTGAGCTCAAGGCCAGCCTGAACAACACTGCAAGACCCTGTCTCAAAAAGACAATAAATAAATAAATAAATAAATAAATGCCGAGGATGTAGCCTGGTAAAAAGGGGATTCAATCCCCAGTACTACCAAAGGAGAAGGGAAAGTCACATGAATAAGCTCATAGTAGTTCTCCACTCTGGAGCACTTCACATGCTCCACACATACCCCATCATAACCTTTATGACCCAGGGAGCATTATATTCATCATTCCCGTTTTAGACCTTGTGAAACTGAGGTGTAAGCAGCTACAGTCACTGGCCCCAGGGCACTTGGCAGTGGCTGGTGGACCAAACTCTCACCTGTGCTGCCTACCTCTGAGGAACTCGCAGGCCACACACAAGCCCTCAGGGGCTCATCTTGATGAAATTGAAGATCCCAACCCCATGCCAGGCGTGATGGTGCATGCATGCCCATAATCCTAGCACTGGGGAGGCTGAGGCAGGAGGATTGCCCTGAGTTTGAGGCCAGCTTGGGCTACATAGTGGGTTCAAGGCCAATCTGAACTGTGTAGGGAAGCCCTGTCTCACAAAATAAACATCTTTAAAAAATGACAACTATGGAAGAACCACAGTGAGGCAGCCCAGAGGTTCCCACCCAGCTTGCCAGGCTGGGGCCAAAGCCATTTAGGGTTAATAACTTGACCCAGAAGACACAGGAGGGCCTGGAAGGACCTAAAGGAAGTGACAGACAAACTAATGAGATCACTTTACCCCCAAAGGCACTCGTCCCACCCCTCCATTGCAGCACAGGGGAAACTGAGGCCCAGCGTGGCAGCAGGAGCCAGCCAAAACTACAGAGGTCTGAGAGTGGAGGGCCTCCGCTCCAGAGCTGAACTCCGAGAGGCCGGCCAGGGGGCTGCAGGAAGAGGCCGGGACACCGGGGCGTGGGCCTTAATTGCACAGGAAGTCTGCTGGGCCCTGCCTGGGGCAGAGGGGTCCAGGCCAAACAAGATCTCAGCCACAATCCCAACAGGAAACGGGAGGGTTGAGTATGCAGCCTGCTGCTAGGGGTTTGGCCTCCAGGGCCAGGCAGATCTCAGGTCACTGAGAAAGGAACCCCTTTTCACTAGAAGAGGGGCCCCCACCTGCGGGCGGAAGGAAATGAAGTTTGTAGCCCTGTGAGGTGGCACAAGGCATTCAGGAGGCTGAGGCAGGAGGACTGCCCCAAGTTTGAGGCCAAGCTGGGCCACAAGATGAGCCTGAACTACATGGTGTGAGTCTGGCTCCAAAAAAAGAGAGGAAAGGAAGAGCAGGCAGGCTTCTGAGATGCCGAGTGGCCCCTGGTCAGGGTGACAGAAAGAAAAAAGCCAGGCCATGCTCACTGTCCCCCAGCCTCATTTTCTGCCGGGAGAGACAGGCTCATTGTTGCTTTAGAGATGGGGAAACTGATGCACGGGTCAAGTCACTGCCCTGCCAGGCCCCTCCACTTCTCCCCACTTTTCCTGGCAGCCTTAAATTCGGGAGTGGGAGTGAGGCAGGCTTGGGCTATTTTTAGTCGCACACAGCCCCTCACTGTGCGGCCCAGGCTGTCCCCGACACAGGCCTGCTCAGCTCCCGGAGGGCCTGCCTGTTTACTTAGCCTTCAAAATTATAACCTCTGTGGCCCCACCCAGCCCGCTCACTCCTTCCCTGACCACGTCTTTGTTGTCCAGGCCTGTCCAGGGGACGGAGGGGACAGGAGAGGAAAAGGCTTCGTGCTGATGTCAGGGGGCCTGTGTCCCCCCCGGCCAGTTTCTGTAGCTCCGAGACCCTGGGCATGGCCCCTTCTTCTATGCCTGCTTATTTAATAACGAGCTGGAAGATGGGAGGGGTTGGATGCTGTTAAAGGGTCCCCCCTGGCCTGGAGGAAGCAGGATCTGAGCCAGACTGCGCACCTGTGAGCCCAGCGCTCAGGAGGCTGAGGCGAGAAGACCGCCACAATTTGAAGGCCAGTCCAGGCTCCATAATGAGACCCTGTCTCAGGAAACCAAACCCCACTCAGCACCTCCCCACCTCTCCGCCCTTCAAAAAAAAAAAAAAAAAAAAACAGATCTGGGCCAGAAAAAGAAAAATGGTCACAGCCATTAGCAGCTCCAAATTCAAGGCAGCAGGGACTGTCCCCTAAAGCTCCCATGGAAGTCACTGCTCCCTCAGACAATGGGGCTGGTCCCCTCAAAGCTTAAACTCTGTTCTATTTGCTCCTCTTCACCTTCCAGAGATCAACTACCCTCAAAAAATAAAACACAAAAAATTCCAAGCGTAGTGGCACATAGATGTAACTCCAGCTATGTGAGAGGCTGAAGCAGGAGGATCCCAAGTTCAAGGCCGGACTGGGCAATTTAGCAAGGCCCTCTCAAAATAAAACATAAAAAGGGATATAGCTCTGTAGTGGAATGCTTGCTTAGCATGCATGCGGTTCTGGGTTCAATCTCCAGTGTTGCCAAAAATTTTAAAAATTAAAAAACCAAACAGAAGTGTAATTTTATCTTCCTGCTTCCCCTAGATGTCTGGATCAACCTTAAAGAATCCTGCAGGCGAGCCAAAGGACACACAGCCCCTCAAGACCCCGGAGCAGTGTGGCACGTCTCCTAGAATCTTCAGACACCCAGAGACAGGGCCGTGTCTCATCTTCCCCACTGCTGGGGCCCCAAGGAGTGGAATCACCCACCCAAAACCACAGAGCCAGTCCCAGCGGAAATCTCAGCCACCAGTGAGGCCAGACACCTCGGTTACAGAGCCGGGCTGGCCGACCGAGTTTACAGCCAATGTGCATTTTGGAAAACACGAGCATCTCCCGTCTCTAACACAAACCTCAGCGAGTCCAGCTGGACGGAGCCCTCTCAGCAGGGAGCAGTGCATGGACTCTAGACTTGCTCACTGCTCTGTGCCCAGCGCCTGGCTCTATCCCCAGGTGCCCAGGCTCCTCCTTCCACAGCAATTCAGTCCTGGGCAATAATATTGGTGACACCTTCTCTGCGCCTTCAACACAGCTCAAGGACCACAGGCTTCCAAGAGGCTGCAGCAGGAAGGGCACTAGAGAGTGCAGACCCCAGTGTGGTGGCACACACCTGTCATTCCAACACTTGGGAGGCTGAGGCAGGAGGATCGCAGTCAGTTTGGGCCAGGCTGAGCTGTGTAGTGAGTTCAAGGTCAGCTTTGAACTGTGAGATTCTGTCTCAAAAAAAAAAAAAAAAAAAAAACCTCGGGGCTCTGGGCCCTGCCCAGTAGGACCCACAACAGCCCAGCCCATGCCTTGCACTTTCAAGGGCCCCCAAGCCAGAGTCCCACAGCGGGCTCTACCCAGCAGTGACAGCTAGGACAGCAGGGCCACCGCTTCCTCAAAATCAAAGCGTTTGGGCCTCGCTGTCACTGCCATTCCTCGCCACACCCCAGCAGGACCGGCCACCGCTCCGCTGGCTTTGCAGATGAGGAACCTGAAGCCCACGAAAGGGAGGGCAGCTGCCAATGACGGGGCAATCAAAATAGGATCTAAAACCCAGATCCCCGATCCAGCCCTCCAGCCCTCTGCCAGGCAGGGAAGAAGGCGTCACACTCAGGGCTGCGCAGAAGCGGTGAGTCTCCCTTTACGGGAGCAATGGGCCACAGCACCCCCAAGGTCAGCCCCCCTTAAAACCTGCAGGATGCGGGGCCAGGGATATAGCTCAGCCTCACTGTGTCTGCCTGGCAAGCACGAGGTCACGAGTTCAATTCCCAGTACCAAAAAAAACCAAAAAGCCTACAGGGTGTGAGTCAGGCATGGTGGCAAAGGCCTATAATCCCAGCTCTCAGGAGGCTGAAGCAGGAAGGCCACTGTGAGTTCAGGGCCAGCCTGAACTACTAGTAGACCAGTCTCAAAACAAAACACAAAACGAAATAGGATCCATCAACCCTGCAGGCCCAAGAGGACAGACAGACAAGCCCCACCCACATAAAGTCCCTGGAGGCCTGGCCCTCTATCCCTACCCCACACCTATACATCCTGATATGTCCTGCCCACAGCCAAGGCCCAGGTCCCACCTCCTCCCATCCCCCTCAAACACAGCTGGCCACCCCCCACTGCCACCTGCAACCCCTTCTACCTGCAGATACTCACAAAAGGCCACTGATGGGACAAGTCCCCACCTCTATGAGGCCAGCACCTGTGGCACCTGTGGCTCCCCACATCCTTTCACCCAGCAGGTCACCCACCTTCACCCACTGAGCCAGTGTCCCCTTTACACCTTGTCCCCAGGCAAGCACTGTGCAGGCAGGGACCTCGCAGGAGCTGGTGGCATGAGAGGCCCCCCTCACAGCCAGAGCTTCTTCAGGGTTCTGTTGGTGACGGTTGGTTTTTTTTGTTTGTTTTTTGGTGGGTTTTTTTGCAGCATTAGGGACCCAACCCAGGCCTTATGACTGCTAGGCAAGCACCCTAGCACTGAGCTACAAGGGCTCCGTCACTACAGATGAAACAACAACAACAACAAAAGTCAGCCAGGCTCAGTGTTTCGCATCTATAATCCCAGCTACTCTGGAAACTGAGGCTGGAGGACCACAAATTCCAGAACAATCTGGGAAGTTCATCTAGATCGTGTTTCAAAATAATAGCTACAGGGGCTGAAGAAGCAACTCAGTGCTAGGACATTTGACTATCACCCAAAGCCCTGGGTTTCAAAAAAACAAAACAAAGCAAAACAGTGAACCCCAAGACCCCTGGGAAAGGGCTTGCAAAGGCGGAGAATTCCCAAGGGCACGTTCTGGTCCTCAGATCACAGACAGACAGAACGCTCAGGGGAAGGAACGGCTCTCGGTCCGGAACCACACGGCCACTGGTGCACAGGAGCGGGCTCAACTCTCACAAGTGTTATTCTGGACAAGCACAGGGTAAAGGGGGACTCATGGCACCCAGGTGTCCAGGACCACAGCTGGGCTCCTCCAATCAGAGCATGTGTCGGGGCGCTGGATGCACAAGACCCATCAGTTCCCCCAGGTGCCGAGGATGTGCAGTAAGCAACAACCAGAGGTCTATAGGAACCCTCGCCTCTGTCCATCACCACCCTCCTGCCTCGGCTGCATGTTTGACCCTTGTGCCCTCAGAAAGTAGAAACAGCATCCTCTTCACCCTGAGGCTCAAAGAGGGACCAGTCTGCCGGAAGCACAAGTCCAAAGAATGAGCAAACCAGGGCTCCATCCGAGCACTTGGCTACTGAGTCCCACCCCGGGGCCTCTGGGCTCCCAGCTCTTCACACTTACCACCCACTGGGTCTCCACGCTGGTCCCTTCCCCTGGATGGGCCAGCACATCTCCCAAAAGTGACACATCCCGGAGAATAGACTGGACACTCTGCTACAGAACTCAGGCTGGACTTGAACTTAAGAGGTTGCTCAGGCTGGCCCAGAGATGCTCCTGCCTCAACCTCCCAAACGTGGAGTTACCGGGATGCACCACCACGCATACCCAGCTCCCGTTCTTCCAGTTTCAATCCATCTGCTCAGAAGATTGCAGCCTCCTCCAGTGACTCAGGCCCTAATCCTGCACCAGGAGACAGCACAGCTCTGTTCCACCTTGAAGGCTTGAAAGGCCCAGACTCTGCCCAGCCCTGGCTTCAGAAAACCCTTCTTCCTGGGGCAGGGGTGGGGGTGGGGTGGGGCTGGGGAAGGAAAAGGCAGCTGAAGAATTCGTGTGACCACAGGATGACGCTTGGAGGAGTGGAGGCGGGGGCAGCTGTGAGTCATGGGCTCTGCGTGTGTGGAGGAGGACAAGGGGGGCGCGTGGGGCTCAGAGGGAGCGAGGAGGGCGGGGTGCAGTGGTGCAGCCTCCGGGAGCCTCTGACACACCCGGCTCTGGGCTCGCCCCAGCTCAGCTCCTGGCTCCCTGCGTCTCCTGGGCTCCTTCCCGCATTGCCCCGCGGCCATCCAGGCACTAGGAATTACATAGGTGGCACAGGCGGGTTCAGCCCAGCCTGGGACAGTGGTGAGAGCTCAGTGAGGTAAAGGCAAAGGGCAGCCTTGCACACAGTAAGTGCTTAGTTAAAGGATAACTCAGCCGGGCTCCCACTCAGATCCACTGGTGCCCCTCCCTGCACCATCAGCCACCACCCTCAGATAGGAAGTACACCAGTCCCCATGTGCTGCGGGCCACAAACCCAGAGACCACAGACAGCAGCTGACAACAACGCCGAAAGGAAGCTCAGGGCTTCCCGAAAATTGCCCAGGTAGTTGGAAGCAGGGTAGGGAGAGCCATGCTGACTAGAGCCAGGAAAAAAACAGTGACTCAGTTTACCCTAAACACCAAGATGGAAGAAAAAAGCCAATGTCCAGCATTCAGGGAAAAGCTAAGAACACACTGTCTGGGCTGGGCATGCTGTAATCGTAGCACTCTTGGGAGGCTGAGGCAGGAGGATCCAAAGTTCAAGTCCAGGCTAATTTAGCAATTTAGCAAGGCACTGGGTCATTAAAAAAAAAATTCTGGAGATACAGCTCAGTGTAAAGGTCCTGAGTTCAGTCCTCAGTGCTGCGCGCACGCGCGCGCACACACACACACACACACACACAAAGTTGTTTGTACCTGGGCAGCACAAAATGCAACCTAGGGAGTTGGGTTTTTTTGTTGTTTTTTTTTTATGACCCAGGAGAGATGTTTATTGCCAATCATTTAGTTAAAGAAGCAAACCCCAAACCTGTGTCCCAGTCCCAGCAACCCACAACAATAAACACAGAGGGCAACAGGGCAGAGAGGCAGAGGCGGTTGGGCAGGGTGTGGGGTGACTCCTCTTCTTGTCTTTCAGCTTCATTCCCGGGCTGCGGGGAGGCGGCGTGGCCCAGTTTGGGCTCAGAAAGGTCTCTCTGGGTGGGCAGGGTGTGGGGCAAGGCCCTGAGCAGGAGGGGGAGGCCACAGTGGTGCAGAACAGAGAGAGGAGGCTGGGCGTTGGGGGCTGGGGGGTTGAGGCCAACAAAAGCTCCTTATGTAAGCCCAGCAAAAGACTGCAGGATCCCCAGACACTTCAGTCCGGGCTGACCCAGACCTCTGCTCAGGGCAGCGGCCCAGGCCCCACTTCCTGCCAGCCTGGTCTCCCCAAGGCCCAGGACCACAACCCAGAAGCCAGGCCCCAGGGGAGGGGGTGGCGGAAGAGGGACACCTTCATTCCTTCCCTTACCACACCTGCAGCCACTTCCCAACACACATTGTAAAACCAGCTTGGGAAAGGGACTATTTCCTTTGCCCAATAAATACACGAGATGCATTCTTTTCTGATACTTGATTGTCAAGAGGGATCATAGCATTCACTCTGTGGTTCATCTTGGTAGGAAGGTGTCAAATGGGTGCTGCCTTTTGTGTCACTGTATCAGACAGCAAGGTGTGGTGGCCCACGCCTGTGATCCCAGCACTCAGGAGGTGCAGGCTGGAGGATCACTGAGAATTCGGGGCCAGTCTGGGCTATGCAGTGAGTTCAAGGCCAGCCCCTGTCACATAGCTAGACCTGTTTCCAAAAAAAATAAAATAAAATAAAGATAAAAATAAATCAAAACTAGCCGGGCATGGTGGCTCACGCCTGTAATCCCAGCACTCGGGAGCCTGAGGCAGGTGGATTGTTGTGAGTTCAAGACCAGCCCGGGCTACAAATGGAGCTCAAGGCCAGCCTAAAACTGCATAGAGACCCTGTCTCAAAAAAGGCAAAAAAAATAAAATAAATAAATCAAAACTATTACCCAGGGGCTCTATTTTGGGACCTCTCTACTACTGGCACACATGATATACAAAAGCAGGTTCAAGCAGCACCGTGGAAACCAGCAAAGCACTGGTAAGAGCCAAGCCTGACTGCACACATCTGCAAACCCAGCTACGTGTTTGAGGGCTGAGACAGGAGGATTCCAGGTTTGAGCCCAGCCAGGGAAACTTGGGGAGAACCTGTCTTAAAACAGAAAAACAAAAAGGGCTGGGGGTATTGCTCCACGCTATAGCTCTCCTGAGTTCACTTCCCCAGTACTACATAAAAGAAAAAACACTGGAAAGAACCCAGGAGCCTACAAACAGAGGCCTGGGTACATAGATCGTCCCAGGCACGGAACAGAACCAAGGGAGGCTTGTGTGTTTGGACATGGAAAGACGCCTGCCATCTACACAGCAAAAAACATCAAACCACGGACGCCCAGGAGAGGATCTCTTTGTAAACCAAGCTCCACAGGAGTGAGGACTCCAAGAGAGGTGCGTGGGCAAGCAGGGGAGGGACGAAGGGAAGGAGGGTGGAGGGCGGAGGGCTTCTTACTGTCACTTCCCCTCCTGAATAGTCAGCACCCAAGTCACTTGTGCAGAGGAAGGGTCTCAGAGTGGGGGGGCTTTGGGAGATACATGACTGACCGCTGATAGTTACAGGGTTTGTTTCAGGGGTGATAAAAATGTTCTACAATTGATTGTGACCACAGCTGCACAACTGTCAGTACACTAAAAATTACCGAATTCAGTAGGTGGATCATACAGTAGGTGGATTATGTCTCAATGCAGCTGTGATATTTACAAAAAAAAAAAAAAAGAAAGAAAGAAAAAACACAACAAAAACAGGCAGGCATAATGGCACACCCCTGTAGTTCTAGCACTTGAGAGGCTGAGGCAGGAGGATGGCAGTGAGCTGGAGGCCAGCCTGGGATACATAGTAAGTTCAAGGCCAGTCCAGAATACATAGTAAGATCCTGTCTCAAAAAAAAGAAAGAGAAGGCTGGGGGTTTAGCTCAGTGGCACAAGTGCCTGCCTGGCAAGTGCAAGGTCATGAGTTCCATCCCCCATCCCTGATACCAAAAAGAGAGAGAGAGGCAGAGAGAGAGGGAATGGTGAGAGACTGGCAGGAGGGTGGAGCTGAGTCCCTGGAGGCTGCCCTGGAGACATGGAGGCCACTGCCAGCAGCACCCAGCCCCTCCCTCACCCATGGCGTCTCAGGTTAAGTGGCTCATGCATGGAACCCCATTCTGAGCTCAGGACCTGTGCCAGGACCCAGGTGCCCTTCTGCTCCCCTTGTCCTCTGGCCAGATGGGCCTAACCCCACCACTTGTCCTAGTCCTAGGTCCTTCTAACCATCACGTGCCTCCTTACCACTACCTTCCGAGGCCCTCCATGGCACCTACCTGCCAAGGCAGAAGGAACCTGGAAATCTGGCTTCTGAGTTCCAGGTCCATCCTTGCATCCAGGGGAGAGTTCACCCTGACCCCAGGGGCTGGACAAGCCCAACAGAAATCACAGCTTGATGGCTCCCTTTAAATTCCAAAGGCAGCAATTCATCTTGCTCAGAGGGAAGGCACAGCAGAATGTGACAAGCTGATCCATAATAACAGAGCACTTCCCTGGCCCCCAGCACTGGGCTGAGCTGCTGACTGTGCATTCCCTAATAAATCATCCTGGCAGTGCCTAGAGGGCACCTATCATTACTGTTCCCATTTTACAGATAAGAAAACTGAGGTTGAGTAAACCAGGCATGGTGACGCAGGCTAATCCCAGAACTTGGGAAGGCTGAAGCTGGAGGATCCTCACAAATCTGACAGCAGTTTAGCTGATGTACAGAGTTCAAAGCCAATCTGAATGACACTGTGAGATCTTGTTTGAAAAAGAGAATGGCTGGGCGATTCAGCTCAGTGGTTTAAGTGCTTGCCTGGCAAAAGTGAGGGTGTGAGTTCAATCCCCAGTAAAAAAAAAAAAAAAAAAGAGAGAATGGCACAGGGCATTTAGCTCAGCGGCTCAAGCACTTGCAAGGTTGTGAGTTTGATCCCTGATACCAAAAGATAAAATAAAATAAAATAAAATAAAATAAAATAAAATAAAATAAAAAGAGAATGGTGATATCTTGGGAAAATTTGGGGCTGGACCTTCCAGTAACAGTTAGGGAAACTGAGCCCTAGGGAGAGTAAGTGACCTGCCCATGGTCCCAAGTCAGGGACTTGGCTCCCAAATCAAACTCTTTTCTGGTTGTTTTGTTTTCTTTTGTTTTTGACATACAATTTTATATGTACTTCAGGCTGGCTTTTTGAAATACGTAACCCAGGTTTGCCTCAAACTTTTGGAGATCCTCCCGCCTCAGCCTCCCGAGTGTTGGAATTACAAGCATGCACCACCATACCTGGCTAAACTAGGGCTCTCAACTCTCCTCTGCAATAGCCTCCTGAGGCCAGCTGCACAGGCTACTGGTGTAGGAACAAGCCCTTGCTTGCCAGAGGCTTTGAAATCTCAGGATGAAAGCTGCCGGGGCAGCGAAACAGCACTGTGAGCAGGAGAGCACCTGACCTTCGCCAGGACTTGCAGTCTGATATTCACCTGCTCAACTGCTCAGGAAGGGTGAAAAACAGTAAGCCAAGCCACAGCACCCCAACAAGCCTGGAAGATCAGAGCATGGTGTGCATCATAGCGAGGTTCCCAAAGCTGTCATTGCTACAGGGACCGTTCCAGGTAGGGAAGGCCTGGAAGTTTAATTGTGTGCAGCAGAGGAGCCTAAAGCTCCCAGGGCAGGGTGAGGAAGAGGAGGAGGTGGCAAAGGCGCGCCCTAATTCCCCTCGCCAGATTTCTAAGGCAGTTCACTTCCTCTGGACGGGGGTGGGGAGACTTCAAACTTCTGTCCTTCCAACTTCCCCAGCTCAGCAGGTGAGCCTGCTCCAGAATGCATGGCATCTGAAGAGGGTTATTAATAGCATCAAGTCTCAGGAGGAGAGGGCTGTGGGCTTTGAGTGGGCACAGCCTTTGTGGCCCCAGCCTTGTATCCACAAAACAAACCCAGCTCTCTCCAGTAGAGGACACTTGAACTACTGTGGCTCAGTCCCCACCCCTGGCAATGGCAGGGGGAGGAGGAGCTGGCACCTCTCGGCCCAAGACGTGGGGTGGTGGGAGAGTCCGAAATGGGTATGGGAAGAGGAAAAATCCCACCCAAGCCTGCAGAAGGGCGCAACAGGAGTCCTTGAATGGAGGGACTGTTACAGAGCTCCAGGAGGTTGCCACCAACAGGGAGGGGACAGGAAGACTCCGCCCCAGCCCTTCCTCCTCCCAAAGTCCAGGCCTGGTCCCATAAGGAGGCCTTCTGAGACTTAACCCCCCTCAGGACAGAAGAGAGCAGCTCTGATTCATTTCTGTATCACCCCCAGCCCAGGCCTCACACAGAGGCCAGCTCAGGGCACTGGCTCCAGACCACGGTCACTGGGCAGGCCCTCCCCAGCACTGTCTTTGTACCCTGCCAGGGTGGGGCCTTGGGGACACAGAACTGAGGGACACTTGGTCCTTGCTCTCAAGAGGTCCCCAGTATCAAGACAGCATGGTGAACACAGTTAAGAAACAGTCTCAGGACATCAAAATAAGTGTGGTCAGACAGGATCCTCCAGGCCCACTGGAATGGGACATAAATGCAGCCAAGTAGAACCATGAGCTGCCATGAAACCCACCTGACCACCACCCCTGCATCAGTGCCTCTTCTCTGCCAGGCCTTGTGCCAAGCCAAGTCGCAGGAATTGGCTCACTGAGGCCTCTTGGTAGCTCATCAGTAAGGAAACCACTGACCCCATTTCAAAGATGAGAAAACCAAGGCGCCAGACATTGAGAGATTTGTCCAAGATTCCACGCCTGGGAAACAAAAGGCCAGGCCCAGACCGATTACTGTCCTCTCCGCGGGATCAAAAGGAGCTAAGTGTCTCAGACAGTCTGAGGGTCTCGTCCCATCTCTCATTCTCCAGTGGAACCCAGGGGTTCTCCCCAAAAGCCTGAGGAACAGCGGCCCCCCTGAGAAGTGGTCACCGTGTGGTGACAGGCTGAGAGCTAGCCCGGATGAGGGAAGGGACTGGGGGGTACTGGGAAGGCTAGGAACTGGCCCTGAGAGGGTCCCTTCCGGCCTTGACTGGCTTCCCGGCTGTGGCAGCCAGCAGGAGCACTGGACTTAAGTCTGAGCGGAACCCCACCCCCTCCAGTGCACCCCGTATATTTCCCAGCCTCCCTCTAAGGATCAGTCCGGGGCCCTGCAAGGCCCTTCCTCTGGAAGATTCGGCCACGTGTACGGGGGGCTGGGGCCAGGGCGAGGTGCGGATGGTATAGCTCCTCAGGAAGGTCAGGAGCAGATGCCGGGGTGAAGGGTGGGGGAGCTTGGAAAGCTACTAGGCGGGATACGGGGTGGGAGGGGAACCGCAGCAACCCTTCGGGCACCGATCTGGCATAAAGGGTCCGCGATCCGACAGAGATTCCTCCGGGGAAGGAAAGGATCCAAATCCACTCAAAATGGAGAAGGAGGGACTCAGAAGGAGGCGATGAGGAGCGACCAGACCCAGAGGGAAGAACAAGCTCAGACGCAGGACACGGTCCCCGCGTGCGCCTGGCCCTCCCGGGGCTGACTTGGGGGACCTCAGTCCCGGAGCCGGCGGCCCGAGTGGGGGCGTGGCCCGGGGCGCCCGGCGAACCCCCCGGCGCGCGCGCTCGCTCGCGGCGCGGTCCTCACCTGCGATGTGCTGGCGCCTGGCCTCGTCCAGGTGCGTGGACACCACGTCCCCCATGGCGAGGAGCAGCCGCACTCAGCCGGACCCGGCCGCCGCCCGCCAGTGCCCGCGCTCCTCAGACGGACGCCGCTGGCGCCATGGAACCTGGCCCGCCCCGATCCCGCCGCCCCGCCGCCCCTGCTTCGGCCTCCGCTCCGGCTCGGGCAGCGTCCCTCCCGCCGGCAGCCTCAGTCTCCCGCGCCCGCCCGCGCGCCCAGCCCAGCCCAGCCCAGCCCAGCCCAGCGCTCGGCCGCGCCCCGCCCCGCCTGCCCAGGCCACGCCCTCCGGGGGGCCACGCCCCTCGCGGGCGGCGGGGCGGGGCTTGCGGGTTGGGGACGCCGGGACCGCGGGGAGATGGAGACAAAGAGAAGGTCCCTGCGAGGGATACCCAGAACGTCGCGCACGGCGCGCGCCGGACCCGAACCCGGGTGGAGAGAGGTGCTCAGCGGACACCTCTGAAAGCTCCGGGTGCCCAGGGGCTCCGGTCCGGGCGTCTCCCCTCCCCTCCTGCTGCCGAGGAGGACTCGGGGACCTGGAAAGGGACGCCCAGGCCGACGTGCAGGAAGTCGGCGTCCGCGCCACGCTGCTCCTGCCCGCTCCCTGTGCCCTGCCCCCAGGCCTGCCCGCAGCCGCCTTGGGGAACTTCCCTGGCCTTGATCTGACCTGCCCAGGAGGTGTGCCGACCAGGCTTGCACAATAGCTGGGGGCGAGGGCTGCCCCCAGAGGCACCAGGGCCGCAGTGCCAGGCGGGCATTCCTCAGGTCCAACGGGGGGCCTGGCACTCTGGAGGCTGCTGGTGGGACAGAGCAAGCCAGAAATGGATAAAGTAACCGGGCTTTACATTTTGCAAAAAAAGACCAGGGGGTGGGGCAGGGACTTTGGGTACTGGGTGTGGGTGGGTCACTAGTACCAGATTGAATGCGGTTCAGTTTCAGGTTAGCAGCCGGGATCCTACAATCCTAGACTCGAGTAGCAGAGGCCTTTCTCGGCTGCCCCATCCATCCGTCCTGTTGCTGCTTGCTTTCCTGGGGGGATGGAGAACTCACTTCTCCAGAGTCCCGTTACTGCGCTGCTTCTGCTGTACCTGGCACAGGCAGCAGCTGCTGACATTAGCAGCATCACCGTGCTTCATTCAGTCCTGTCCTCACCACAGGAGGCAGCTGTGGCGTGGATTGAGGTGAGCCAGGCAGCAAATTCAGGCTTTCATTCACTCCCGGTCGTTCAGCGATTCTGAAGAAGCCCAAGCTTTCTAGACATGATAGCGCACGCCTGTGATCCCAGCACTTGGGAGGCCGGGACAGGAGGATCGGATCGCTGCTGATAGTTGGAGGCCGGCCTGAACTATGTAGTGAGAAAACCATGTCTTCCAAAAAAGTCCAAGCTGCCCTGCCTTCTGTGATCCTGGACAAGGGATATTGCCACATTTTTTTTTTTTTTGGCTTTGCCACTTTGAGCCTATCTCTTCATCTGTCAAGTGAAAGTAGCAGTACTTTGTCGAGAGGATTTAAAGGAGATCACAATGTGCCCAGCACTGTGCCTGGCCGATGGCTGTCATTTCTCAATAAGCAGAAACTGTCATCTTATTATTCATCACGGTCCCTGCCCTCGAGACCTTGGAGAAGTTTGAGGAAAGAACGGAACATCCTTGTTTGAGAACCTTCCCACAGTGGAGTACCAGAGCTGAAAGTTGACAAACAAGAATAGTGACTCAGTGGATTCTGGGGAACAGCATTCCGGGGAGGGGGAACTGCACAGGCAAGGCCCAGCCCCCAACAACTGGCTGCCTTCCCAGGGCAGAGTCCTCAGGTGGAGAGGGACTCAGGCAGCTGGGGGGGCGGGGATTAGCTTCCTGGTAGAGGAGGCAGCCCAGAGAGGGAAAGTGATTTCTCACAGGCACACAGCAAGCCCAAGCCAAAGCCAGGCCAGAGGCCCGTATCGCCTATTGTCTGACCAGCCAGAAGCAAAGGATGCTGGGACCCACATTTTGTTTTTCTCACAGCCCCAACTACAGGAGTTAGGAAATCTGAGAAGGGCACAGTAGAGCCAACTGGCATCTGGACACCCTGAGGTGTCTCCCCAGCCATACTGGTGGCCTTGCCTTAGCCTGCATGGTGGCCCCAGGCCCACCGTCAGCTGTGGGGTGCTACACATGCCTGTGTATCAGTGTCCCAAACGGTGGGGCCAGTCCCCCCCAATTCACTGCAAACACAAAAGTTGTCTGTGGTGGCCTGGAGGGGAATTGACCATGAAAAGACGTAGGGGAGCTCCGGGGAGGGCGGAAGTGGTCTGTCTGACGAAGCAGCTGGTGGAAATCCATATTTGTCTAAACTTACTACACTGCACACTCAATTGGGGTACATCTGATTGTGTGCCAGTCATGCCTCAGTAGATTTTGGGGGGCTATGCTGAGCTACATCTCTTACCCCCTTTTCTCATTTTTTTTTTTATTTTTTGGTACCGGGGATCGAACTATCTCGCACTTGTCAAGCTGGCGCTTAAGCCACTGAGCTAAATCCCCAGCCCTATTTCTCATTTTGAGACAGGGTCTCACTAAATTGCCCAAGCTGGGCTCACACTTGGAATCCTCCTGCCTCAGCTTCCCTGAATGCTGCACTTACAGGCAAGAGACCTAGGCTAGGCTTGTTCAGTAGTTTTGTTTGTTCTAAGTGAAAAAGCAGGGCTGGAGTTGTAGTGCAGTGCTAGAGAGGACAAGCTGCCCATTTATGAAGCCTATGCCCCCTTTAAGGTATCATGCCTGGGCCTTCCTGCCACCCCCGGGGTTCTCCCAATTTCTGGGGCAGAAGTGACGATGCCCTTTTAACAGTTAAATAAACCATGAGGATTTTTCAGAAACGCTGTTCCAGGATGGCTGTGTGCAGTGACTCATGCCTGTAATTCCACCACTTGGGAGGCTGAGGCAGGAGGAGGGTGGGTTTGGTCTATACAGCAAGATCCTGTCTTGAAAAAGAAAAGAAAGAAAGGTAGACTCAGAAAGGGTACCAGGGAGAGCGAAGGTGACCCTGGGAGGAGTGCTCCTGAGGGAGTAGAGTAGCCACTAACAGGTGGGATAGATAGGAAGACGCAGAAAACAGCACCGAGAATGCAGGTTTTCTCCTTTATTCTGGGAAGAGCGTAAAGTTCTTTTAAAAGTTCTCAGCCCTTGTTAATAAATCCAGGCCGTTATGAGAGGGGGAGGAATGGCTTCTGCTGTTTGCTGCTTTTATCTTTGTGTTGCTGAGATCAAACCCAGGGCCTCGAGCTTACCCTGAGCTGCGCACCGGCCCTGCATTTTTTTTTTTTTTAAGGAAAGAAAAAACAAGTATAGTCATCAGCATTACAAAGAATTCCAGGAAGTTAGACAGCAGAGAGTTTCTCAACTCCCAAATGCCGAGGGCCATTTTCATGTTCACCTTTTAGTTTTGAGTCAAGCGAACTCTCTTTTCACACATTTATGGGTTATTTGTGGTTTTTAAAATTAATATCCCTTTCCTGCTTGTCTATTAAATCACCTTTTATTGATTCATAAGAGCTCTCCTTTTTTTTTTTTTTGAGCTCGCTCGCTATTTATTTGTGTATTTATTTATCTTTTTGGCTTTTTGGGACAGGGTCTTGCCGGCCTCGAACTTGCGATCCTTCTGCCTTAACCTCCTGAGTGCTAGGATTACAGGCGTGCGCCCTCATACCCAGCAAGCACTCTTCACAGGCAAGATTTCTCAGCTGTGCCGCCCAGGGTGGGGCGTCTCGGTCTCTGTCTAGGACTCCAGATGTTGTCTCTTCCGCCAGGTTCCCCCACCCCCTTCCCTGGGCCCACACCAGGGCTGAGGTGAAGGGCGGGAATGGTGAGGATCTGAGGCAGGTGCCGGGCCTGTCCTCTCCTGAACACAGATGCCACCTACAGCCCCTGCCTCATCAGTCCTCTGTCAGGAAGTGGCACCTGCCAAGCTAGCTCCCCAAAGGGCTGCCCTGCTGCGCCCCACCCCACCCTAAAGCACATTTGGAAATTGGACCTCAGGTGAAGCCCGAGTAACTTTCCTCTGCAGGGCAGGGTCCAGCAGACCTGATCTGCAGGCTGGACTGAAGCCCAGGATGGGAAGGGGTTCACCCAAGGCCTTCATCTGGGGCTCAGGCCAAGACCCCTCCGTATTAAAGAGCAAGGCCCCTCCTCGCCCCAGCTCTGCACTCTCCACAAACCTGTCAGACCTGAAATAGGAGAAAACAAACAAACGCCTCCAGTAAACAGCAGAGTGTGAATGAATCAGGATTCTGTTTTTAAGGAGGATAATGTGTCCACCTCTGTTTACCCGGTTGGCATGGCCCGCAGTGCGGAAGGGACCCTGGCACCGAGCCCAGACCTCCCCTCTTTTAACTGTTTGGTGGTAGAAGGAGCTCCAGCTCACAGCCTGTCCCATCTGTCACCTGGCCCTCTGCTCTAACCTCCCCTCTTGCTCCTTCAGTGGCTGAGCTCCAGCCCCAAGTCCAGGTTCCTGAGACTCCCGACCTGCACAAGTGCCCAGGCCTCCAGCCCCCTGTCTCCTTGCATCCCTCACTGAGCAGGTAGACAGGTTTTTCTAACACAAAAACAGCTGTGCCATTCCCTGCCTTGAACCTTCTGTGGCTCCCACTGTCCTCGATTCCCAACTGTGACACCGGGGATCCTGCCGGTCCGGTCAGTCAGTCCTTTGTCCCCTCTTCGTCTCCCCCTTCTCAAGCCACCCTGAACTTTTGCATCCTCGAACTCACCAGGCTCCATCCTACCTTGAGGTTTACAAAATACAGGTCCCCTTTCCCCATCCCGCCCTTCCCAGCATCCTTCAGCCTCCACAGCTAAAATCACCCCTTGTCAGTCTTTGCTGAACTGTGGCTTAGATGGACCCAGAGTTGTTACTACCCAGCACTATACACTCCGTCATCACAGTCGGCCTGCTTCGGAGCCCCTTACTGATTATCTGAGCTGTTACTTTATTTTATTTTATTTGCTTTTTGGGGACAGATGTTTTTGTTTGTTTGTTTTGAGGCAGAGTCTCGCTATATAGTACAGGCTGGCCTTGAACTCGCTTATGTAGCACAGACTGGCTTCAGACTCATGGTGGTCCTCCTGTTTCTGCCTCCCAAGCACTGTCCTGGAATTACAGGCATGTGCCATCACACCTGGTCAGTTACCTGTCTAAATAGATCTTCCGCTCTGAAGACCAGGACTGCCCTCCTTCACATGGCATCCCTGGTGGCAGATGCGGTTACTGGGAGCTTGACAGGAGCCGACATGCAGCTTCAGACCTGTGGGCATCAGGCAGCAGTGGGCAGTGAAGGGCCTCCCTCGTCCTAGGACACATCCCGCTTCTCACCTGGGCACAGCCATGCATGCTGTGGCCGTGCCCACCTCACTGGGTAGCAAAGTCCACCCAGCTACCATGTGTACCCCGAGATGGGGTGCTCACCATCTTTCCAAGTCTTGATTCTGGGATTGGACCCACCAGCACCGAAGTCAGGCAAGAAGCCCATACAGAAGACAAGAATAACAGGCGGGTGATGAAGATGGAAGCGGCCTCTGGCGTCCTTTATTGCTTCCCCGCCTCTGTCTCACTCATCTTCACCTCGGCATGGTGACGGCAGCCCTTTGGCCACATGCATTTTATTTTATTTTTTATTATTTTGTTTTATTTTTGTCTTTTTGAGACAGGGTCTGGTTATACAGTTCAGGCTGGCCTTGGGCTCACTTTATAGCCCAGGCTGGTCTTGAACTTGCAGCAATCCTCCTGCCTCAGCCTCCTAAGTGCTGAGATTACAGGATTGCACCCCCATGCCGCATGGCATGTGCCTTTCATAGATGACAAGACTGAGGCTCAGGAGAGTTAAGGAACTTGTCCGATGTCACAGTGAGTGTGAGATGAAGACAGGGCCCACGTGTGAGCTGGCCATAGCTCAATGGCACTGTGTGTGAGGCCTGTGTGAGGCTGCCTGCCTCTGGGCTTCAGTGCTCTGCACCACGCACCGCCATCCTGCCACGCCCACCCGTCCGCTCAGCAATTCCTCAAACCCGAGGAGGCTCCTCTGTCTCACCCACTACTCGCCCCTTCTCCTGTGTCTTTCAGCACGTCACAGGAAACCCGTGCGTGCCAGGGAACAGTCATTGGTTTGGTTTTTTTGGGGGGGTGTTGGTGGTTCTGGGGATTGAACCCAGGGCACCCTTGTACTGAGCTGCTTCCCAGCTCCCTATTTTTTTGATTACTTCTTCTTTCTTTCTTTCTTTTTTTTTTTTTTTTTTTGGTACCAGGGATCAAACTCACAACTGCACACTAGCAAGGCAGGCACTTGTGCCCCTGAGCTAAATCCCCGGCTCTAGCTCCCTATTTTTTGAACATTTTTGAAACAGGGTCTTGCTAAGTCACTCAATTGCCTAGCTATGCTCCCAATTTGAGATCCTCCTGTCCCAGCCTCCCAGAATTCTGGGATTACAAATTTGTGCCACCATACCCAGGTTCATGTACTATTTTTTTTTTATCAGTGCCAGGGATTGAACTCAGGATCATGTGCTTGCAAGGCAGGCGCCGCAGGCACTTATGCCGCTGAGCTAAACCCCCAGCCCTCATCTATTTTTTAATAGCTACATACCAACTCTTTTGGGCGATGTAGCTCAGTGCTAGAGCACATGCTTCACATGTGTGAGGGCCTGGTTCAACTCCCAGTACTATAAAAAATAAAAAAGCCCTTCTATTTTATGACTGGACACTTACTCATAATTATTTTCTGAGGATACATTTCTGGAAGTGAAATTGTGGGCCATGCCTCCTCTTTGAGGCTTGGATACGTGGTGACACATTGCCCTACTGAAATAATTGTAGCAGCCAGCAGTTCCCCAGGCTCTTGCCAGGTGCCGGTCACATGTCCCTGGTGATGTGTGCGCAAGTCTTACCCCCATCCTGCCCCATGCTGCAAATTGCCCTGGTTCCCGGCCCTGGCGAGGCCTGGAGGGCCCAGAGCTGGGTGGTGCTGGGCGCCCCCTCCCAGTTCCTCCCCCTTCTTCCACTTCCGACTTGGTTTCCTGCTGGGTCACAGCTGCCCCTTACCAGCTAGTGACTCACAGCCTCCCAGGATGGCAGCACCGCTGGGCCTGCTCAGCCTTTGGGTGACTAAGCTGGTGGTGAGCTTGGGCGGGTCCTCCACCCAGTCTAGCCCCACCTCCTGTCCCCAAAGGCATGCTGAAGTCTGACTCTGGGCCTCATGGAGAGAATGAGGAAAGAATGAGGAGAGCCCCGGATTCCAAAACCATTTCCCGGGTGCCAAGTGTGCCAGGGGGACTGAGGTTTGGCCCCACCCCCTAGGGGGCCGAAGTCTGGTGGGCAGATGTTGCTTTGTGGGGAGGAACAGAGACCCCAAAGAGGGAGAGGGAGGGAGGGAGGAGAGACGAGGTACAGGAGCCTGAATGGGTTCAGGTGGGCACTGCCTGGCAGGATTCGAGGGAGGAGCTGGCACTGGCTGCCCTTCCCCCAGGGCAGTTCTGTGAGAACTGGGAAAGTCAGGGATGATCTGGTGCCAGGGCCCCAGCTGTCTTAGTGGGTTTGATGTGGACGGATTGGGTCCCTGTGTCCACTGCATGGCATGTGCTTGTGCAGGGTGCCCTGAGGGCAGAGGCAGTGGTGGCATCTCCCCCTCAGACCCCTGGGGAGGAGGGTTTTAATTGGCACCATGTGGCATCCATATGGGAAGGGGATGAAAATTTATGATTGCCATTCAGCACCAGGGGTCCAACTGAGAACCTCGCACTTACCAGGCAAGTGCCATGTGGCTGAGCTGTATCCCTGGCCCCTGTTTTTTTATTTTTTGAGATAGAGTCTTCTTGCTACGTAGTTCAGGCTGGCCTTGAACAAACTATGTAACCCAGGCTGACCTCAAATTCTCAGCCATCCTCTGTCTCAGCCTCCTGAGTGCTGGAATTACAGGTGTACACCACCATGCCTGACACAAAATCTTTTTGAATCCCCCCAAATCCAGGGCTAACACTCCTGAATTGCTTAGTTATATGGTACAGAGGATCACACTGATCATGACAGGGACAATCTTCCTAATGTCCTAAGTGCTTGGGAGACACACTGTCTCCCTTACTGGGGAACCCGTCTTCCCTTGAGGGTGACTTAGAGATGATCATGGAGCACAGGTATGACACAGAGCAGCCTCTGGCTGCAGGGCCCCGATGGCAGTTTTAGCTTCCTGGCAGTTCCATGAAGCTGGGTCAGTATTAGTCCTATTTTAGATGAAGACTCTAAAACTCAGAGAGATGAGATTGGTCACGAGTTAGGAAGTCACAGAGCCAGCTTCCCATCCTGGGTCTTCTTCGCTTTAAGCCCCCACTGGTAGAACTTGGTGCAGTTGACAGATGAGATGGACACATAGACACTTTAATTCCCCCCAACAAATTACCGGCAAAAGCAGGACACACCAAGGTCTCTGAGCCTGTTCATCAGCACCCTCCCATAGCTGGGCACCTCTTTTCCTCAGACAAGTCACCTGACACCCTAAAGGAGGAGAGGTTTATTTTGATTCCCAGTTTTAGACCATCGGTGGTTGGCTCAGGCAGCACAGCATGGCACAGGGGCATGGGGAGGGAATAACTGTCCCCCATGGCATCCGGGAAGCAGAGAGCGCGAAGGAGGATCTGGGGAGGAGATAAACTCTTCCAGTCATCCACCCCAGTGACCAGACCCCACCTCCTAACGGTAAGTCAGCTACAAACCATCACAATCCAGTCACCTTCAAGGAGTCCTGCCTATGAGCACATGAGGCTCTTGGGGGACATCTAGATAAAAAGCATAACATTTCCTCCCTGGCTCTCAGAAGACTCATGTGCATCTCTTTCTGTAATTGCGTTTAGTCCATTATCTTTAAGAGTTGCCATTTGTAATGCCAGCACTCAGGAGGCTGAGGCAGGAGGATCACCATGAGTTTAAGGACCACCTGAGCTACACAGTGAGTTTGAGGCCAGCCCAAATTACAGAGCAAGGCCCTGTCTCAAAAACAAAAACAAGGCTACCAAAATCTTAACAGTTTCAGCATTATTAAAAAGTCTAAGTCCAAAGTCTTTTCTGAGCTTTAAGGCAAACTCTTACCTGTGAGCCCCTATAAAAATCAAAAGAAAGTTAGACATCACTGACATACAACAGCACAGGGTAAACACTCTCATTCCAGAAGACAACAACAAGAAAACGAAAAGGAATGAGACCAAAGCAAGAATGAAACCCAGCAGGGCAAACATTATATACCGTAGTTCCATGTCCATCATCCAGGACAAGTTGTAGCAATGAGATGTAAAAGCCAAAGGGCTTGGGTGGCCCTGCCCTACAGCATTGCTATGGGTAATAGTCCCTTTTCTCTTGGGCTGGTTTTTCTCAGATGTTTCATGTTCCTGGCTTCAAATTCCTGCAGTCTCTAGGGCACTTTCAACTTTACTCTCACAGCTTTACACACAGTGTTCTACGGGCACACCACCTGGCTGCTCAAGGTTCTTCTGAAATCTGGGGGAAGCCTCCTTGATTCCACAACTCCTGCATTATTCATGCCTGTAAAGCCAGCACCGTGTCAATGATGCCCAGGGTTGTGGGCAGCTTGAGCAGTAGCCTGGCCCCCTTGAATCACAGCTATAGAGGCCCAATAGCACCTAGATGGCTGAGCAAGGTGAATTCCAGCACCCAGGAATTCCAGTTCACCTTCTAGCATCCAGGAAGCAGGGAGCATGAAGAAGAAGCTGGAGAAGGCAACAAACCTTTGTAGGACACCCCACCCCCCGTTCACCCTCTAGTTACCTGTCCCCATGTCCCAACAGCAAGCTAGCTCTAAACCCCCAGGATCCAAGCACCTTCAAGAAGCCCCAGCTATGAGCACATGAGCATCTTGGGTTACATCTAGATATAGATCACAACTCTGGCATTGTGGCAGAGCACCCGCCTGTATTCCTAGCACTAGTGGAGTCCAAGGCAGGAGAGTCACAAATTTAAGCCCAGCCCAGGCAATTCAGCAAGATGTTGTCTCAAAATAAAAACTAATAAAAGGGTTGGCCTTGAACTCTCAGTAATCCTCCTGTCTCACTCCCCAGTGCTGGGTGACAGGAGTACACCACCACACTCACCTCCCATTTTTTATTTTTTATTTTGAGACAGGGCCTCAGTAAATTGCTAAATTGCTCAGGCTGGGCTTGAACTTATGGTCCTCCTGCTTCAGCCTCCCTGTGTACTTGGATTATGGGGATGTACTGCCATGCTCATTATTTTATTTTATCTATTTCTCTCTCTCTCTTTCTCCCTCTCTCCCTCTCTTTCTCTCTCTCCCTCTTCCCCATCCTGAAACAGGGTCTTGCTATGTAGTTCACATTGGCCTTGAACTTGTGGTGATTCTCCTGCCTCAGCCTCCCAAGTGCTGGGATTATAAGGGTGCATTACCCACTCCTGGATAATTTATTGTGTTTTATGTTATATTTGCATACTGGGGATGAAACCTGGGTCTTTTGCATGCTAAGCATTCATCTGCTCTACCCCTGAGCTATCTATCTCCAGCCCTACTGGAGTCTAACTTTGATGGATGATGCGGGTGATAGATGTTTGGGCCCATGGCCAGAGGGCCCCAGCTGGGAGGGTGTGGCTTGAGGCAGGACAGCTCAGTTGGAGGCTGTGAAGGCAGGACCCTCAGGGTTGGAAAAGAAGCTCTGGATCCCAGGTGCCTGGCCCTGCTTTGGGAGCTGATTAATGGAAATTCCCTGGGGGAGAGGGCTGCCAGGAGTGAGGAAGAAGAATTCTAGGAGCCTGGCTGAGGCCAGAAGTGACCATCCAGAAGCCAGTGGTCAGATCAGCAGGTAGGTTTCTTCCTCTTGTTGTGCTTTGGTTTGTTAAAGCCTCATTTACACATAACAAATGCACAATTCTCAACAAGTTTTTAAAAGGTTTTGGCAGGTGGATGGAAATAAAATCAGTGGATAATAAACTATATATTTAAATTGTACAGTTTGATGATTTGGGGTGTGTTTGTAGGCCCAGAACAAGCCCACAGTCAAGCTAGGATATCCACAGCTCTCACAGGGCTGGCCTTTAGGGTCCCCACCTTCTCCCTTTGACACACATCCCCAGGCAACCACTGATCTGATTTTTTTTTTTTATTGGTACTAAAGATCAAACTCATAATCTCACACTTGCCAGGCAGGCATTTACTCCACTGAGCTAAATCCCCAGCCCCCTTTTTTCGTCTTTTTGAGACAGGGTCTCACCATGCAGTTCAGGCTGCTTGAGCTCACTTTGTAGCCTAGGCTGGCCTCAAACTCACAGTGATCCTCTGCCTCAGCCTCCTGTGTGCTGGGATTACAAGTGTGCCACCATGCCCAGCCTGATTTCTATCTTTATTTTATTTTATTTTATTTTATCTTATTTTATTTTATTTTTTGGTACCAGGGATTAAACTCACAACCTTGAGTTTGCCAGGCAGGTGCTTAGGCCATTGAACTAAACCCCCAGCCCTGATTTCTATCATTATTAATCAGCTGGTGTTTTCTAGAATTTTATATATAAAATTACTCATTTCCCCTGATTTTTAAGAAAATAGGCAGTATCCTTATTTTGAGATTCATCATATTATTGTACAGTAACAGCTCAGTCCATGAACACTTCTGTTTGCAAACAGTTCGGTTCACAAATAGAAGCATTAGGCAAAATTTTGCTTTAGTCTGCAAACTCCACAGCAGGTGATACACATGACCATGGCCATCTTCCCCAAAACTGTAGAACAAATTAAGTTCATAAACAAAGGCACCGCTTACCAGTGCAGCTCTGTGTGTCGCTGCTCCGTACTATACGGCCCTGACGTACCAAAGTCTGCCCATTTGTCTACTGATGGGCACTTGAGTCATCCCATACTTGGTGCTGTTACAGAAAGCTGCCGTGAACACACATGCACAGCCCAGCGGGCGTTATCTGTGCCTACACATCCCTCAAATGAAGACACGGAAGTTGCAGGACTTTAGAAAGTTCTCTTGTGCCAGGCCTTATTGCTTCAGTGATAACTACCGTTTTGACTTTTATCACAATAAGCCAGCTTCGTTTGTCCTAGAACTTCATATAAATGCAATTACAACGATGCGATCTGTTTTCATTTGTGTCTGGCTTCTTTGGCACAGCCTTATGTGTCTGAGATGAATCCATGTGGTCACCTGTGTTGGTAGTGTCTTCCTTTTCATTGCTATGTAGTATTCCACTTGCTGGGATGCACCACAAAGTGTTTATTCCTCTCCCTGTTGATGGAAACTTGGGTTTCTTCCAGTTTGGGGTCATTATGAACAATAATGTTAAGGATGTTTATGTATAAGGCTTTTTGCGGACACATTATTTTCATTTGTCTTGGGTCAACAGTAAGGAGTGGAATTTCTGGTTCCAAGAAGTGTCTTTACTACTAGGAAGTGTCAGACGTTTTCTCCCAGCACTTGTGCCATTTTACACCCTCACCAGCCGTGCACAGTGCGAGTCCAGCTCTGCCCATTTTTGCTGACACTCAGCAGCGTCAGCCTTTTCATTCTGGCTGTTGGGTGGTGAGCAGTGGTTGTGTCTTGGTGGATTTACTTTGCATTTCCCTTATGAAAAAGGACTTGTGGTACTGACCAGTCTTTCATACACTTGGATTTTATTTTTATTTAAATGCTGTATTATTTATGAAAACCAAACATTCTAAAAGAAAAAAAAAGAGTAAATTGTGCCAGCTGGCTATGGTGGTATTTGCTTGTGAGCCCAGTTACTTAAGAGGCTGAGTCAAGACTGCTTGAGCCCAGGAGTTCGAGGAGAGCCCGGGGAACATAGCCAGAGCCCATCTTACAAAACAGGAGAAGATGGGCCTAGGATTTAGCTCAGTGGCATAAGAGCCTGCCTGGCAAGCGCAAGGTCATGAGTTCAATCCCTAAGACCAAAGGGAAAAAAAAGAGCAAGGAGCAAAACACACTCAATGTAACACATCCAACTAGGGTGTGTGGCAAGTGCAACGCGAAAAATCCTACTTCTGTCCTCCAGTTTCTCCCCCTGACGTTAACCAGCAATAGTGCAGTTATGTGTTTATCATGGAGCCTTCCATATACGCAGTTTTTTCTGTATCTGTGTTCTTATTTTCCTGAGCCTACAAAACAAGTACATCTGCACACATCATGTACATTCCTTTTTCTTTGGCCTTTCTTTCTTTCTTTCTTTCTTTCTTTCTTTCTTTCTTTCTTTCTTTTTTTTTGTGCTGGGGATTGAACTCACAACCTTGCACCTGCTAGGCAGGCGCTTAAGCCACTGAGCTAAATCCCCAGCTCTTGTAATTTTTTTTCTTTTTTCTTTTTTTTCTCTCCTTTTTTTCTTTGGTCTTTCTGAGACCGGGTCACACTATGCAGTTCGGGCTGGCCTTGAACTCACTTTGTAGCCCAGGTTGTCTTCAAACTCGCAGTGATTCTCCTGCCTCAGCCTCCTGAGGGCTGGGATTACAGGCATAGGCCATCATGGCCAGGCACAATTTACCCTATGTGTGTGTGTGTGTGTGTGTGTGTGTGTGGTATAAGGAAATTGAACCCTGGGCCTTTGCACTGAGCAATGTCTGCAGCCTCCACTGCTTTTTTTCTTTTTCTTTTTAATTTTGAGATAGTGTCTCACTAGGATGCCCGTGCTGGGCTCAGATTTTCTCTCCTGTCTCAGTCTCCTAGAGTGCTGGAATCCCAGGTGTATACCACTGCACCCAGCACAATCCACTTTTTTTTTTTTTTTTGGTTTGTTTTTCCTTGTATTTATTTTCATTTTTTGGATGCCAGGGACCGAACTCATGACCTCTCCTTTGTCAAGCAGGTGCTTGCACTGTTGAGCTAAATAAATCCCCTTTTTGGTTTGTTTTTTGAGATGGGATCTTGCTATGTAGTTCAGGCTGGCCTTCGAACTCTTGTCAATCCTCCTGCCTCAGCCTGCCGAATGCTGGTATTACAGGTATGTGTCACCATGCTGGGCTAGAAGAATCTAGAAGGGGAAGGCAAGGAAATGCAATGACAAGTCCTCAGACCCCAGGGTCTGAAATCTGTGCCTGTGGTTTTTGCAGTTCCTCAGTTCCTCTTTCTCTTGGGAGGTAGCCGGCCCACTCTGCATTAGGTCAGCTTCGGCTGCCTCCGGGAAGGAGCCGCCTCTCAGTCGCTGTCTCCTCAGCCTGGCGCTCTTCTCTCCACTGGAGGCCTGCTCACCTCAGAGCTGCTCCCACCAGGACCCTGGCCTGGCTGCACCCCGTTCTCCCACTGCACCCCTTTCTTCCTAAGTTAGTGTCTACCCAGTGGAAGCCTCAGCTCATCTGTGGCTTTGAAAGACAGGCCCAGGCCTGCCGTGGGCTGGAGCAATGTTTACTTAGTGAATGAAAGAGTGAGACTGAGATGCCGAGAGGGTCACATCCCAGCTCATTAGCTTGAGGTCTTGAAGTCAAAGAGACCAGGGTGGTTCCAGTATGGGCCTTGCCCCTTACCAGCTGTGCCATCTTGGCAAGTCTCTTGTGTGTCCTGTGTACCTCCCACCCTGCTGCCAGGCCTTCCCACTGAGCTACATCCCAGCTCATTTTTAAATTAAAACAAACAAAAAAAAAAGAGCTGGGCATGATGGCACTCAGCTGTAATCCCTGCACTCAAGAGGCTGAGGCAGGAAGGTCTCTGCAAGTTTGAAGCCAGCCAGACTGGGCAGTATAGTGAATTCAAGACCAGTTTGAAATAGATAGTGAGCCCCTGCCTCAGAAAAATTTGTTTTTCTTTTTTTTCCCCTTGGGACAAGTTCTCACTAACTTACACAGGTTGAACTTGGAAGTTGCAATCCTCCTACTGTGCCACCTGGTAGAATTCTGGGGTTTGTTATGGCACCACGTCTCCGAGAGCCCCAGCCTCCTCATCCACTCATTACGGTGTGGTTTTGGTTTCTGGCGCTGGAGTTAGAACGCAGGACCTCATGTTGCTAAGCTCGCACTATTACACTATCACAGTGCTAGATTACATGTCAGTCCCTCAACCTATCGTGTGCATATAGTGTATGCTCGAGGTGTGTGTGTGTGTGTGTGTGTGTGTGTGTGTGTGTGTGTGTGTGTGCACCAATGCCCCGGGGCTACTGCCCCCAGGACTCCCTGACACCAGCTCCTGAGCAGACTAGGTGGTCTCATCGGTCCTGAGGGAACCCACTGCCCCCTGGTGGTGGCTGGGACACAGCCAGGAGGGACTCAACTCCGTGAAAAGGGCACAGGAAAGGGCTCCGGAGCAGGCTTCTTCCTCAGAGTCCCACCCCTGCTTCAGATACTCCCACGCCCTGTTGCTGAAAAAGCAAAGATGTGTAACGAATGCGAGCTGGCTCCCCAAAGGGTGACCAGCCTCTGTGCACTGCAAACATGCGCAGCTTTAAGATTCAAAAATCTACCGTGGGGGCTGAGGATACAGCTCAGTGGCACAAGCACTTGCCTGGTAAGAGCGAGGTCCTGAGTTCAATTCTTGGTACCGAAGTTTATTTTGAAAGAGGGTCTCCCCAGTTTGCCCAAGCTGGTCTTAAACTGTGTCTGCCTTCCTTATATGTGACTAGTGTGAATTACAGCCTTATACTGCTGAGCTCAACTTTCAGTTTTTTTGTTTCTTTTCCTAGACAGGGTCTCTTATGCAATCCAGGCTGGCCTTGAACTCATTACGTAGCCCAGGCTGGCCTTGGGCTCAAGGCAATCCTCCTGCCTCAGCCTCCCAGATGGGGGGATTGCAAGTGTGCACCACCATGCCTAGGTGTTTTTCTTTAAATACAGAATTGCCCATTTAGGGCTGGGAATTTAGCTCAGTGGCTTAAGCACCTGCCTAGCAAGCATGAGGTTGTGAGTTCAGTCCCTGGTACAAAAGAGAGAAAGAGAGAGAGAGAGAGAATTGCCCATTTAATATTCACTTAGACTGCTGTTCAGAACATTTCCATTTCTTACTGCTGTTGGAAGAACCACTGCCTACTACACCCTGGTTCCAGACCGCATCACTTTCTTCCTCTTCCTTCTTCTCTGGGCTCCACCCACCCCATCTTCTATCTGTTTCACAAACCTATTCCTACCCCAGGGCCTTTGCACTCCCTGTTCCTCTAGCTGGAATGCTCTTCTTCCTCTTCTCCATTTGGTAAAGCTCTTAGCATTTATGTTGTACCTTGAACACTGTAGAGAGACTTCTTGGCCACCCGAATATTCTACCCCAATGTTCTTCCTTTGGTTTTGCATTTTTTGCTATGCAAAATAATGTGATGTGTCTAGCTACATGCTTATTCTGTGTTTCCCCTTTCCAAAAGGAATGCTGCATAGAGGACCAGTCATGAGCCTTGTTACTCCTGCTGTGTCCCCAGTGCCCAGCACAGGTGCTGGTGACCACAGGCAGGCGACAAAACTTGGTGAATTCACCAACATCATGTATTGAAGAATGGAGTTTGTATAGGGCGGACCGTGGGTTCAGCCATTGCTCTGCCACTGCTCGCTGTGGGGCTCTGAGGAAAGAACCTGGCCTCTCTGAGCTTTCTCACCCACGCACGCGGGTAAAAACCAGCACCACCGTCACGGGGCCACGAGGCCCATGAGCTGAGGCCCAAGGCAGGGCCACAACTTAGGAGCTGAGATTCAGGTGGGCAC